>JAAXOA010000135.1:0-33761 GCA_036561885.1 Salina celebensis | reverse complement strand
CTAAAGTTTTCACGCGCAAATTTGGCAAAAAAACAGAGGAAAGTAAGCATATCCGAGTCCAATGTCCGGTTGGGTTTGTTTTTTGCTGTCAAACGTGCTACAGAGTGTAGTCACCAAAATATTTTCTTTTAACAAAGCACGTAGCAAGTCAAGGAGAAAAAAAATTATCACGGAACAATTCCATTTTCTTTTCGAGAGAAATCTCTGGCGAAAAAGAAAACGCTTCCAACTTTCATGTGCATCATAGCGTAAAAGATTTTTTTGTACGTTGTCATCTCAAGCATTCTCAAATATCAAACACCGATACAGGAATAAAGTCTAGAGAGTATCGCGCATGTAATGATGACTTTCAATGGGACAATAATAATAACAACCATATAAAAAAAATCAGCTCAGGATGAGGATCATCATCGTCATCCCGAGGATCATCACGACCACAGTGACGATAATGCCTCAAGAGAGAAAAAAATATCTATTTTGTGTGCTTCCAACTTTTTGCCACGCAACGAAAGTGATTTTATTTAGCGCTTCAATGGCAACAACTTGCATCATCATTCATATTCCCGCCTTCCGTGTATTAATAATATCTTTAGTACTTTCCAACAACTCCTATTACCATAACAAACTTATAGGTAAAAGAAAGCGATTCCTTTTTTGGTGCTTACAGCTCTTCTCCGATGTTTCGGCAGTGAATTGATTCTTATTGATTTTTTTATTCTGCAAACAAACACTCTAGTCATTGTCATACGTATGCGTCCAACTAAATGCCGTATTCTCTCTTTTGTTACTGCTATCATCAGTGAAAAAACGACAAAAAAATTTAGGGATAAGCATTTTTTTGCCTGCAAAAACTGCAAAGAGAAAAGGTTCTCTTTTGCCTTGCAGAATGGCTCAAGCAATCTTGATCACGATCATCATCAATTTTTACATTTTTTCTATCATCATAAAGCAGTAAAAGTGTTCAAAAGAAGAGTAATAATCGAAGATCCAAATCACCTCCACCCATACCAAAAAAAAATGGCGAGGACAACCGGGGAAAAACTTATACGTGAAAGGCACAAAAAAGGATGAATCATCAGAAAAAAAAGTTCGCTTTCCTTTTTTTCTGTTACCTTTCTCCGTGCACTTCTAAAGCACCTATTTCTTTTGACGGTCAGAAAGAAAATATCCAATCTCAAAGAGATGATTACGATGATGATGCAGTAAAAAAGAGTAGTTTGTCTGTTATGCCATATGGCAGTAGCAAAATGTTAGCTATCTTTCGATACAAAAGAGAAAATAGTTTTGTTATGTCTGTCTGTGGTAGGTTGTACAGGTATGAAACTAAATGGGTGGTAAAAGGAGTAGTTTGTCTGTTATGCCATATGGCAGTAGCAAAATGTTAGCTATCTTTCGATACAAAAGAGAAAATAGTTTTGTTATGTCTGTCTGTGGTAGGTTGTACAGGTATGAAACTGAATGGGTGGTATTGGTTTATTGGATAGTGAACGAATACAGCTGCCTGATTGCTTCTGGTCATTCCAATATCATAAAAAGTTTATACGATTTTTTTTTCGTTTATATTTTTCCCACCTTCGGTGAGCAAAAAAAGAGGTACTATTACCAATGTTCTTCCCTGCCATTATGTACTTGATGCAGACAAGTACCTAAATGTATAGACATGTAAAATTATGGCTCTTAACGCTCCTTTTGATCGTAAAAAACAATGTAAAATTTGTACTGCCTGACTGCGACTGCTCTTCCGATTTTTTATATACACAATATGAAAATGGTCATGATTAAATTCTATTTTCGTTCAGATCTTGGGTTTTTGTTATGTCGGCCCTTATGGATGTACTCACCACAGTTCATTTTTTGTGTGTCTGGTCGTTTGCTTTCTCTTTTTTTGATAGTTCATTTTTCATGCATGCATACCTGCATGCATTTATATAGACATGTAAAATTATGGCTCTTAACGCTCCTTTTGATCGTAAAAAACAATGTAAAATTTGTACTGCCTGACTGCGACTGCTCTTCCGATTTTTTATATACACAATATGAAAATGCTCATGATTAAATTCTATTTTCGTTTACATCTTGGGTTTTTGTAATGTCGGGTCCTTATGGATGTACTCACCACAGTTCATTTTTTGTGTGTCTGGTCGTTTGCTTTCTCTTTTTTTGATAGTTCATTTTTCATGCATGCATACCTGCATGCACATACAACTCCCGTGCAATCATATAATAATGATAATCATAATAATAGCGCCCAGATGGAAATGAAACTTCCCTTTCCCTGCCTTTTTCTTTTTCTCTTACATTTTTTTCTTTCTTTTGCCCGTGAAAGTGAATAAAATGAATGAAAAATCACAACTTTTCCTAAAGAGCGAGCCAAATGTTTACGTGCGTGCGTTCCTCGATAGTTTTACTTAGAGACTCTTACTTTATTAACGTATATATATATGCATATGCAATACATCTTGTTCGCTTCCGAAAAAAAACTTTCTTTTCTTCGTATCAATGCTGCATATGGCAGTTGTTATATGGAACAAAAGCGAATGACTGTTATGATGGGAATGACCTTAAAAAGAAAGAAAAGAGGCATGAAAACATTCCAAGAATTTGTTAGAAAAAGTCTATACCTTATTTCAATTTTTATGCATGCCTGGTGGCATGAGGAGCATTTTTGGAAGTTGAAAAATACTTAATAAGATGTTTCACTGTTTTGTGTTTGGGGAGGATTTTTTTGTATACTTTTTTAAAGAAAAAGCTTCACAGTCCCATTTGTAGTATTAAAAGTACACGTACAGAAAAACGGGAATCATGCAATCTTCCAATAATAGAAAATAACAAACGCAATCTTAATAATAATCTGTAAAAAAAGAATGTTTCTTCTGAAAATGTTTACAAAATAGTGGTACTGAACATATCCGTCCGTATAACCGTATAAATCAATGTAGTCAGCAAGTTTTCAATGTTCCAAGCTACCCTCAAGTCCATCCAATATCTATTTAGAAAGCAGTGAAAGTTCTATTTTCTTCCTGGCCAATAGGACTTGGTAATATTCCCTAGGGCCAAACACAAGCCGGTAATCTGTGATGATGATGAAATCATGATGATCCCAAGGAATACTATCAACTTTCTCATGAACAGAATACGAGGTCAAGTGAATAAAGAAAGGAGAGTGTAAGAGGAAAAAATAAGATAAATAGAGAATGAGAATGTGGAATATTCGACCTAGATTCATTTTTCAAGAAAGGTAATCTTCAAATTAGGTACCGCCAAAGAAAATGAATTGAACGCGTTCATGTGTGCAATAGAAACGGAAAAAGAAATACGCGAAGTGCACTGGGAAGCATATTTTGAAATGATATTATGCGGTTGTTTTCTTCTCATCGCGAAAAAGGAGGTGACTTCTCTGTTGTCTGCATTGAGAGAAGAGTGAAAGGTTATTGAAGAAGGAAAATCGAATGTAGACATTACTGCGAGCCGCTTTCACAAACAATTGCTTTAGGCAGGTTTCTTCTAAGAATTTTTTGGTTTTGCAAGTTATCCGCTTGTCTGTCTGATTATCCTTTATGTATGAAACCTTCTTTTAACTTGTGAAGAGAGTGGTATTGATCAAATGCATAATATGGTTTCTGCAATTTTTCTATCCAAGAGAAAATGATATTTCATTCTATTTCCCTCATTGGATCCGACTTCTGCGAATGATAAAAAAGAATTGCGAAAAACAGCAAAGGAAAGCTCTCTCCATCCTTTTCTGTGTAACGTCACTCAATTCAAGAAACAGGATAATGTTTATACAGAAGAAATGGAAAGCGAAGAAAATTGGAAAATCATGCTGATGATCATGAAGATGACTAGAAGAGGAAATGAAATGCACAGGAGAGGAAACGAACGTTGAAATCTATCCTCCAAAAAATGATAAGAAAAAAAACAGCTAACTCTGACTGTTTTAAATGGAGACATGCCTAGAATTCATCTCCGTTTTATGTTCCGGTATGCACTGGAAAAAATGTATTCTTTATTGTTTGTCCCACAAGTGACAACCATGTTACTGACAGTATGGTATGTTCGTGTAGTCGTGTATCTTACTTTGCACATAAAGGGGAAAGTTTATTGCTGTAATTTTGCGTAATACAATATCTAGTTCAAGCCTTAAGCGCCCATTTGTTGAAGACTTGGGTTGTCAAGTACAATATCTGGGACAAAACGCTGACGTACTGGGGAGAACGTATGCAAAAAGATGGTATGCACATCATGTCTCCAAGCACCGCGAAATAAGTATACCTTACAAGCTTGGCCCAATCTGTCCGCAGCTTTTCATCATGAGATATAAAAAATAGGCTGGATGTGGAATGGGGTGATACGCATTTTTATTGTTCTTCTGAGAAAACGCAGCTCTTCTTTTTATTCTTTTTGTTCTTACACCAGAAAACCTTATCGCTTTTCTGGCAGCCCAGCTAAAAAATATATTATGCCTGAGTGAGAGAGTAATATGTGCCATTTTGTAGTTTAATGGTGTCGTACGCACTATTTTCTCTTGTCACTCACTTGGAAGTGAAAGTAGGCAGTAAAAACGAAGAGTAGCCCAATTCTACTGGTGGTATCAGCTTGCCCAAGATATCCCAGAAAAAATGATAAAACGCCTAGAAGATTTCTTTTTTTCACGAAAATAAGTCATTTTATGTCGTTTTCGTGCAGTTTAAGGAATCCGTCTTATACTGCATATCTGCGTATATCACATTTTGAGGTAGAAAACAGCCAGATTTTGTTTCCAAATTATAGGTAACTTGCCTCCCCTTTTCTGAAGATTTACCGCCCTTGCTTGCCACACAAACACCCAAACCCATTCTTTGCAACCGAACTGAAAGGGAAAGCTAGGGATGAAAGTTAGTGTTTATGCAAATTGGACTGATAGACGATATCCTACGATGATATCAATTCTATACTCCAGTTTAAGAAAGAGCGACGGGCCCAAAACAGATATAACCAAAGGGACGTGTGCATGTGCATTTGGGACGGCAAACAGTTTGGAAGAATAAAATCATCACTTTAGTTACCTTTCTCTGTTTGTTGCTAAGTTTTTGTTGCACCAAGCACGATCCTGAGTTGTGCTCATTTTAGTCAAATTAACTTTTAAACAAATTCGCTCCATTTCGCATTATAGTTTTTAGTAGAGATACATGCAACCAATATATTGCAATGTATAAAGAATGGTTATGCATGTATCTTTCATTTCCAGTTTTTCCCTTGTGTGTAGCCCGTGGTTTTCGTGCATTAAAACTCCAAAACAAAGTGACTTACTAAACTCAAAGTTGCGGATTTTACTTCGAACTTTTTGCTTGAACATGTCATTCCGGGTGCAGTACCTACTAGGTGAAGTCAACCAAGTGTAAACTTTTTTTTATTTCTGTGGTGACGGTGATTTGAGGACGGCGATCACAAGTTAGGACAGCGTAACTCGCGAAAAGTTCTCCATGTCGGTGTGGTTTCATGTTTTGATGCAAAAGTTGCAGGAAATGGTAACAATATAGCTTACATTTCGTCTCAATAGAAACAGAAGACTTGAATTGAAATCCAACTGGGCTTCTCCGCTTTCGCAAACAACGAAGCTCAGCGATGCACGACCGGTATCGAGATATGTATGTATTATTCAACATACTCATACCACAATACCTACTACCGACAACATACAGAGATGTCAACTATGACAGGTAAGTAAACTGTTTCATAGAGAAAAACACTTGCCAGTTGAAACATTTTCCGATTTTTTATGAATGCAAAAGTCTCCATTTACGGCAAAAATTAAATACGTCAAACCGTAACTGGAATAGTTTAGTTATGATTTCATTTTTCTCGTCGACATCCTGTCTAAACGCGTGCAGCACACAAAAACACTAAAATATTAAAATTCATACTGTGACGAATTGGGATGAAACTAGTTACGAGTTACGATAAGCCAGTAATCCCAAACACCCCAAATTGCATACCAGCATGTATTACATACCCAACAATAGTATTTATGCAAAACAATTTTCATATTAAATTAAGCGAATTCCACATTAGCAGAAGCCAAGTGAATTCCGACTTTTTTCACACAAAACGCAAGTTGAGAGAATTCTGTGAAAAAGGTTTACAACCAGAAATTATAAATATTTTACCCGAGACTACCTCATCTACTTGTTTCCTTTTGTATTAAGATAGACCGGGGAAAAACAGCCACGAACGGTAACAACTCACGGAAAATATGTACTTTTTGTAGCTAACGGGCAAATACGAGATTCCTTTTACGTGTGAAAAAAACTAAACACGTCTGGTGAAGTCTAGTGCATGAAACTCACGCGAGTGTCTGGTTGAGTACATTAAGCGTGTTAAAGTAACGAGACAATCAGTGAATCAAGGTAGAAAATGATGAATTCATTTTCCCTCTGTGTCCTTGTCAAAAATGAGCACTATCATAAGACAAGCACCAGAGACAGACACACACTTGAGTTACTATGATAAAGAAATTGACTCTCAGAAAAAAGCTAATGTAACTTTTTTGTTCTTTTTTTTATCATATGTTATTTTGCACTGCCAGAAATAATAAGCTTCCTGCTCTCGGTCTACTACTTCTTAATACAACTTTGTTCTAGAAATGTTGCGCACAATACGGTAGTATATAGTTTTTTTTTCAAGAACGGAAAAAGGAGTAGGAGGGAGGATGATATTAGTTTGCTACACAAAAGCATCCTGTTGGCAGGTAAGAAACACACATAATCATAATTTTATGATGAGAAAAGATCTCTGTGATGGAATGTGAGCGAGCAAGTTGCTCATGTGATTGTTACCTTGATGAGGATGCTTTTGCTCTCGTTTTTTTTATACTCTGCAAGGAAGTCACATTCATTTTACTAAAAGGATCAAGAAAAGAAACAGATCCGTCTTGTGCATTAATACAAAAAAAAGGTGACGGAAATGGAGAAAGAAAAAGTAGGAGAAATAAGTGGCATATAAAAATAAGGAAAAACGTATGTTTTGCTTGTATTTAGTATGAAACCCTGTTTCCGTACATATTAGCTGGCATTTGTACAAGCCGGTTTTTAATACAAAAATGCTGCCTCTACTTTTTCAATGGTTTACTTACATTTTCTCGGAGAAAATTGCCCAGCAGATGATACAATATCCCTTGTCACTTGCTATTTCATTCAGATGACAACCCGCAGAGAGAGTACTTTTTTTTCTCCGGTTTGCTTTCTTTCCCAAGTTTGGTGGCCAGAGGGCTGGCAGATCTTGAGCAGTAATACTCTTAAAAACAGTAGACGCACCACAACAACCAAAACAAAAAAGTCAGTAGAAAAATCCTGAAAAATTGTATTGTTTTTTGGTCTTCTGAGCACTGATGTGTTATTTTCTGTCACTAAAACCCACTAAGAAAAATTATGAAGTGTAGAGGATTCTTGACTTGACACGCACATATTACACTAGTAAAACATATTGTAGGTCATTTCGCTGTTCAGTTACCCTAAAAAATCACTTCTTTTACACCGAGTTTCACGTTGCCCAGGTATTCACATAAAAATTATGTTTGCATACATCTACACTGTGAACGTTATCCAGAGACAGTATTTTTTCGTATCATAAAAAAATCACGAGTATGGAAAGTAAACCTATGTAACTTTTGACATTCGTTAGAGAGTCTGTCAAGAAAAAGTTGTATTATAAATTTAACTAGTTTGAAACACTTTCTTCACAAAATGGTGTCATTACCCGGCTAGTATAAACGCTTGAGCTGACGAACGCCACCGATGAAAACTTTTCTTTTTTTTCTTTCTGATTGCTCCCTCTGTGATGTCGGTAAGTTTTTTGAACTTTCCCTTACGAGAAAAAAGAAACAGGTATGTGTTTATATAATAGGTTTTCCAAGTGTGATAAGACTGTTGAGGCCTTCACTATAGTGTCCCTGTTGTTGTTAAATTATTGACAATATTCTTAGTAACAGGCTGAAGGAAAACTCTTGATGCTATTTTTTGTTGACAAGAAGCCCACATGGACAAGTTTTCTAAGGTAGTTTAGATAGTCTCATTCATATATTAACGAGAACAACGACATTGACGTTCATACACTTATAGCCGGAGAAAAAGTTTCCTAAAAAGTTGTAAGTGATGCAATGACACGATCTTTGACGAGCACTTTTCCGTATTCAAGAAAGGTAGATGCTGTGAAAAAGGTGGTTTTCACCAATTCCAAGAGTGTTGACGCTATAGTTATCGCAGGATATGCGTAAGTGCGGCTGAATATGAGAGAATGTCCGTGTTTTGTAACATTAATGAGGTTTTCACACTAGCTTTCAACACCCTCTTAGTCTTTATACAGCTGGTGTTGTTCCAGGCAAGCTTTTCCACTCAAGTACTTAGAAAGTAAAGAAAGTGATGACGATTATCATGTGGGACTGGCAATAGATGCGTGTACAACACAGTTGCTACTGAATCCAGAGAAGTTTCCTCCAAGTTAATTTCTCCCACTGGATGTCATCAGTATTTTGCTATGCTACACAGCTTCACGTTCACACTTCCCAAATAAAGGATTGTAAATGAATCACCAGAAATCGTCTCTAAAACTGATGCGCAATCAGTTTTGTCTTGCAATTTGCACCTAAAATATAAGTCACAATTTTCACACAGCTCTGCTAAAAAGCTCAACTTTCTTTTCGGCCAACTTTTGAGTAGAAATTTTCATACCACGTTGGCTGACGTGATTAGAAGACTGCACTTTATAATATCTGGGCCGGAGAAAAGTTTAATGACAACTTTTTGTCGCTGTTGTGATATTTTACGCTGATGTTTGCTTTCCCGAGAGACAGAGGAAAATAAATGTTTACTGTAGGTAGGAGAATGGTAATGATGATGACGAGGGAAAATTAATGTCTGCTTGCTCAATACTTTACTCAAAACACTAACAACAAACAAGCCACTCGGGACCCGCAATGAGAGAGACAGACATCAACCAGTTTATAATTTTCTCTTCCTATCTCCTTCCGTGTTCCGCTTTAAATAAATATAACTTTAATTAGTTTAATTTGTCTGGGAGTTTTGTTGTGCGTTTTGCTGATTTTCATCCGAGTTGCCTCCTGTGGATCTTTTGTTTTTTTCTCATGAAAAAACTTTGTTTTCAACGGTGTCAACAACTTGATGATATATCTGCGTACTCCACTTGGGCTTATGAGTACTAATGCAAATATTATAGACTTGTTGTCTTCAAGTTTGTTTCCTTCCGTGGCCACTCTGGCAAGTTTAAGTACTGCAGACAAATAAGGTCCAAATGCTACAGAAGAAAACAAAATAACAATATAAACATTGTATAACTTTACGTTTTCAGCTCTATTAATGAAGAGTAACTTTTATACAAGTTGTGAACGTAAATTTAGCTTTCTTGTCTAGCCTTGCAAAATTTTGTTATAATACTTTTTTTAGTTTACTGAATGCATGATTCAACACTCAAGTGGATTTTCAAACAAAGAGGATCCTGCGTAATTAAGATAGACAAAACATTTCCACTTTTTTATTTTAGAAACGGAAGATGATAACGAAACTTTCAGTTTCTAAAAAATATCTTTTTCTTTAATTGAAATACAACTATTTCTGAAGAATTTTGCAACGAACTCTGTATTCCAATTATGATTTTATTTTGGCTATCTATCTATATTGTATAAATATTTTTCTTTGCGCACATCCAACTGCTAAACTGTATTGCAGTTTAAAAAAATGTTATCATATTCTTCTAGCTTCAGTTAATTGTCGATCCTGGCATGAGCTAGGCTACTAGTAGCAATCTCAAGTCCCACAGTAACAAAAACCATAGCAACGTCTCATGGGAATTTATTGTATGAGTGCAAACTTGTATCTTGTGTAGCCACCTAACTACCATGATAATACAACCAATCCTATTTCACAAACAACATCACCGAAATACACAACAGTCAAATGATTTTCAAAAAAAAAAAAAAAAAACTTTTAAAACGGAAATATAAACGAGTTGTGTTCACTTCTCTTGCTTTCTCATTGCACCAAAACTCTGTATCTTGCTGACAAGCTGGTTTTGCTCGTGGGAACTTTTTTTACTTTATACAATTTTTTGTAATTGCTAGCTATTATTGGAGTGCGTGTAGGCATCACTTGTACACTGACAACACACACGGGGCGATCTTTGATACTAGTAGAAAATACCCTTGTATAAAAAAAATTGGCTAACAATATCAGTTATCGTTACAACGACCCCCGTAGAAACTTACCGTTTTATTTGGACAATTCCAGTAAAAATTCATTTGCTTTGGGTTCTTCCCTTTGCTTTGAACAAGAAACTTTGTTAGAGCTCCGAGCGGCACTGACAGACCTCTCTTGCCTAAACCCAACTTACGACTGACGAGCACATTATGAAACTCACTGAAGGTCTTCCCCTCATGCAATTCACGTTAGTATGCCTCACAAAGAAAAATACACAACGAAGAGAACCAACAAGAGACCAACCAGCCGTATCATCATAACTAGCTGAGGAACAGAAAACATTATATAGCTAACATGCCTTTTAAACACACAGGTCGTTGCGTATATAAAGATGTAACCCCTACCTCAGTTGGTAGTTTTTTTATGTAGAATACAACAGAAAATAGAAGTAATAAGTGATTATTATGATACATAATGTGCAATGAGCAAAAAGCCCAAAAAAAATCTTACTTTCAAGTCTATGGCCATAAGTAACAAGAATATTTAGGCAGAGAGTGTAACAAATCAGTAAGTGCCTGAGTCACCTTCACAAAATTCAATCTGCTTTCAAAATTTGTTCAACTCTTAAATGTCGATTGGTGTTACAGTTTCGATTTCAATGCAGAAGACGAAACCTTACATAAAATTGCACTTTTTGTTATTTAACGATGAACGTGTGCGCAGAAACGGAAAGGAAGAGATTAAAATGAGTAGGATGGTATGTATGCATTTAGGAATTTGAAGTATGAATGAGGGCTCAGGTGCAAAACTGTCAATTGTTTGTTACTCATGAATGATTGTGTGAAGCTGAACTTGTAGGACGAACAGTTTACGACAACTTTTAATATCCTATTGATGCACACAATAGCTAATTATGCAAGAGGATGTGCATTTTATTTTTATAAATAGATATAAAATTTTTTTATTGAGGATTTAAATGCTTCGATTGCTTAGCGTGTTTTCATGATTCCGGTTTAGATTATTGTTTAAATACCATATGCAATTAAAATGACTGTATCGTGTATAAACATTAAACATGCTTTTGTACTACCGTCAATATAAAACTGAACTAATGAGCTCACCAAAACACCTGAGCAAAGTTTCCGTTTTCGCTATTATTTTCTTTTGTGTTAATATTTCCCCGATTGTCGAGAAGGGGAGTTAAGAAGGGAGGAAGTTAAGACCGGATATGTAGCTGCGCAAGCTAAGTACAACATAAAAAACGAATGCTTCACAAGTTAACTTATTTGACCAGCCCAACCACAAAAATCTACAGACATTTTCGTTGTCTATCATAGCAATAAGCAAATACTGTGAACATTCCCATCTGTTTCATACTACTGTTTTTTTTTAGTAATGCATACATGGAAAAGTCGTTTTTATCGTGAATATTTTTTGTTTTCAAAAGGCGTAGGTGGGGATATCACCACAACAGTTGTTGTTAAAACTGTGGTTTATAATGTAGCAACGTATTTTTTCCCATTCTCACAGTTCACAGCCTCTGGAGCAGAATTACAAGAGTTATCATCCAGCTACATCAACAGGGAAACAGCTAAGAGCAGTGAGGGCAAAAATTGTATTTTTACCAGGCAAGTTTGAATAGGTAAACAGCTTTAGATATGCATTGTGTAGCAACGCATTCCCAGTAATATCACCCATTCACAGTTTTAAATTCGCATTTTTTGTTTGTCTGGTTTAAAAAAAATAGCGTTGCATGATTCCTCATGAAAATATCTGTGCACCGAATGCGCAACACACCTGTAGGTTTAGAATATTCGTTACGCTATACTAACTCTTTAAATAATGCGCTGTCCACTGCCAGCGTATCCGGTGAACGCAAATGCCCTGTATTGAGTAATCTGTTTCGTATATATTTTTGTATTTTATTAAAGTTTTTCAACCATATCAACTTCTAGCACACTAGCAGTCATCATGGACAGGATGTTGAAAAACGTTTTGTCAGTTAAAATATTTTCCTGTGCTTATTCATTGAGCCAGTTTCTGTAATTTTCAAAAATGGAACCACCTTAACCAAAATACCCATATGACCTATGTGAAACCAAATTCAACTATTTGCCCCTGTTTAGTTTTAATTCATTGCATAAGATTCAATTAACCCACAAGAAATTTTGAATGAAAAGTTTTTTGTGACGTATGATACTACTACAAGGCCCTGCATAATGCCTCCGCACATGTAACCCAAAAGCGCAGGGTTTGTGAGAATAGCTGGATGACTGGGTTCTCATTTTCACTTGTGCTTCCGTTTCTTACTCGCCCAGATATTATGACGGAAACCACTTTGATCTGCCTTTCCATTAACTCCGCCATATATTCGCTTGTAACATTTTGCTCGTGCTTTCCTCAACCCGTCTCATTAACAGTGTGTTTTTGAATGACACTCTAAATACTCTCGCAACAGAAGTTTTCGTAACAGGATATTTGGTTACAGCGCTTTGGGTCCTTGATGTTGAAATGGAAGCCTAATGTATTGCTATCGTCTGACCATCTAAATATGCGCTCATGGAAATGCATAGCTAGTGATGCGATGCAAGCTAAGAGGCAGTGGGTTGTACGTTTGATATTTGCCCGAATTAATTTAAATACGGGGAAGACGAGCAGATGACTAGATGAAAAGTGAAAATTTCTCGCAAGTTCAAATAGATGATGACATGAAGCTGAAAATGTTATAGTCAAGATGTTTTCCTTTTTTCCGAGTAAGTACGCAAAAGCCGTATAGTGTCACTTGAATATTTTTTTTTAAATTGCTCACTTTTTCGCTAACTCCATTACTCCTTCGCTGCCACATTGATAACCCTACAAGTTACGAAATGTCGTGTATATTACTGAGTAAATATTATCCCAAAGAAGTCGCTTCCAACTTTTTGTTAATATTACAAGAAGCTACAGAAGATAGAGCTTCTTTTCGCAAAAATAATATCAACCTGGAGAATTCTCCAACATCTCAACTTGTTTTCCTTTTAAAAAAATTTAAGTGTAAATGTGTAATATTTTTATCCTGCCAATCTCTTCTCTTCCTCTACGTACGCATTCGCATTTTTTTCAACTGTACCTATATCAAATGGAACGTAGCAACAGCCGACGAAACTCATAAAATTGTGATGAATTCACAAAAAATGTAACAGGGTTTTCTCCGCATTTTTACTCACTTTATGGAAAATGCATGGCGATGTCATTTCCATTATGAGCCATTCCATTCTTCATGAAAAAAGAAACACTTTACGAAAAACGTCTGCTTCAATATTTATCAAAGTATGGAAGCCTACCTATATGCTACATACTTGAAAGACACGCTATTTCTGAACCGTCACTCGCTATTTGCAAACTCTTCAAATCCACAGTTTCGCGTTTCCAGCCGACCCGAAATTGATACTGAATCGTGGTGAAGGTGTAAATTGCATTAGATTTATTTGCATTAAAATTTTATGATCGTTTCTGTGCCGACATTATTATGGCATATAAACAGCAATAGAACAGAAGGTGACGTGTGCATATAATGTCACAGTCATTGTTTAAGACACGCAGTAGAATATCTCTGTGTAGTAAAACTGGAAACTCTAAAGAAACACGAGCTCGTCTCTTTATAGTCAATGGAAGGACGGCAAAATGCTAAAAACCTTTCTGAGCTCCAAGACGATATAATCGTCTTCAGTGCGATGAATAAGTGCACTTGTCGTCATCTCTCTGAATCCTGCCTTCAATAGATTTTATCTTTTGTTTCACAGCCGTATCATGCATCTAGCCTATTGCCATTTTAGACTTTGTCATTTCCAAGAGCTTTCGTGAGCAATCCTTTAAAGAGGATGAATTTGAGCAGGATATTGTATTCATATTTCATGAGCCAAGCGCCAAGGAAAATGAGCTAAAGAAAAAGAAGAGCGCTGGGGTTTGCATACGTTCCAGATATTATGCATCCTGGAATTTTATGAAGATTACGAATGCATAAATGGGAACCACCTGTGCTTTTTGTCCTACTTATTCACACTTCTTTACGACTCCAAAACGAGGATACTATTGCACCAGCAGTTGATGAAATGAACAAAAACGAAACAAGGGCAATTTCAATTTTATTTATTTATCATTATGTTGCAAACAACACCCTAAAAATTGCTTCATCATAAGCTTCACATACAGCTTATTTGACTGTTTCAGCCAACTTTTTCTGCTAATAGCATTGTATTCAAGAGGAAGCGTGCTACCAGTGCAAAAAATAGTGCTCCTGCCGTGAGTAGATTTTAACAAGGAGGAAAATAGATTGCACGTTTAAGAGAAACAGAGGCAATAAATTGCGGCACGGTGAGACACAAGAAAAAGCCGTAACCTGAAGAAATATCATTTTAAAATAGCTGTAGTCATATAGCCCATTAGTTTTCTCGGTACTTGTAAAGGTGTACAATGTAGTCACGTTAAATAAGTAATGTTACAGCTCCTCTAGAAGAAAAAAGAATCAGTTTCAGGATCATCATTCAAACTCACGAGCGGTGTTTCCTAGAATATACCGAGTCTCACTGCGAGCTCATAGCCATTGCCAAACTTGTAACCAAACATATTTTATACGATTACTGTAGTTTTAATGATAATCCTTTATTGTACACCACTAAAAGAAAGGTGTAGAAAACGAGGAAATAAGTGAATCAGCCACCTTTTTGGTTTTCGTGGTTGATGGTGGATGCTGGTGTTCATGAGTTTACGATTAACTTTGGTGTTCACTTCATATGAGCTCTCAACACTTACTTCGTTTATGTTTTTTTTCGCTTGCGCAAAAGTTTGCAGATTTAATCATGCATCACCACTAGCCGCCATCATCATGTCAATAGTATATTGCCCACTTATTACCCCTTGCCTTTTGTTTCTATTGAATAATATACCTCATTATTGCTAGTCTACTATGGTTATGGTTAGTAGAAAATGTGCTTGGCATGTTTGCAGAATAAGTGGGACATTGATGAAGTATCTATACTGCGGTGAACAGGAGCTTATTAATACAAAGAAGGCATGAATGAGAGAATTAATCACTCATTTTTGCACGTACAGCGATATGAGGTTACCCAAACAGTCTACTTCACAATCTACCGATCAATATCCAATTGACTGAACTCACGATTAGTTTCTCATTCATGCATAAAGTAAAGTCAATACCGACAAATTTAGGCTCTTGAAAAGTGTCGGTTTTTATTGCGAATTGTACCGAGCTCGCGGTTGCACGGGTCATCTGATATTGTTGCAAATTCATATCATGTGTCGTCAAATGTATTACTAATTAACCTTTCCTTTTTGGTTGTCCGATAATTTAAAAAGAATATTCAGTACAGATGATAATTTAATTTTCTTATTATTCTTTTAGATGATTTGATGATGATAACCATATTATAGCTACGAATACATTAGTGAGCTTGTAGATTGTCGGCTCAATTTCATACCATAGACGTCTCTACTAACCTTAGATGACCTAACGGTTTTGGATGAAGTTGTAAAATGTTAGGGTTGGCGGTTACTATAGCATGCACCATACCAGGAGTGGCCATACTAGGCGTCGTCGTCATCGCATAATAACATCATGTCAACATTGACATGTCTTTGTAAATTCAGCGAGGGCAAGCCTTGTCGGTGAAACGAAGGAAAGAGCAAAAAAATGGATAGAGCGTGATGGAAAATCAGGACCAAAAGCAGACTTCATAAATTGAATTTCATTCTTCCTTGAAACAATCATTAGATTGACAACACAAAATGGAGAACAACCTACATACAGATTTTCTCTCTTATCGAAGCGTAGTCAATGTTCTATCATTGGGAAAAGTAGGTAGATCGTTATATTAATAGAAAATGTCGCTTCCGCCGATATTTACGCAAAAAAGAACAAGAAATCTACTTTAAATTATAGTAAATAGAATAACTTGCAAAAAAAAGAAAGCAAAATTCTCCTCGGTATGATCATTTTCGTGCCAAAGGGCAACAGCTACATATCCTGTGCCAAAGTTAATTCAACTTCTTTTTGCAGCAGCAGCTGTAGGAAATGTCTCTGATTGCATTTTCGGTTCTTCTTTTTCGGATCCGCCAAGTCTCACATCCATTTCCTCCATTGCGTCCCTCTGAATGGCACACTCGCTCTTTGACATTTAATGTGGGTCGACACATTACAGTCTATACTTCGACAAAAATGTACAATAGAAGATCAAAAAATACCATTTTTTTTTTGCTAAAGTGGATATGTTGCCGCCTGCGAAAGTAAAATAGATAAAAAAGAATGAATCGACCTTCCGCTTCGTCTCTTTGTCATTCAGTCATGAGTTCTTTATAAAGTTGCATTACTAGCCTACTACAACATAATAGCTTTTCTTTCTCTACCAATGGACTGGAGTGGACGTGCTGTATTGATTCACTTTTATAGGTTACATATCAAGAGTTCTCCGATTTACTTTTTTTCTAATTCAGCAATAACAGTGATCACGTATCTTTTCCTATTAAACTACTAACAGCTTCCATTTCGCCTCTTCCACCAGTACAAGTAGTTCCAGAGATGGATTACTTTCCCTCCCACTCCTCTATTTCCTAGGGTTTCCCACCCCAAAAGAGCCAACTCGGGCTTGTAACTTTTATTTTTGCCAAATTCCCCGAGCTTTTAGAGATTTTAGATTCTGCAGAGACACCGACCAGCTTTCAAAACTGGTACTAAAATCAATGCTTAGTAGCTGGCTCACTTTTGGAGCAAGTCTCTTTTCTGTCATATTCATACGTGGAATGTCATATTGACTGGATGATAAAAGGATGAAAATCTATTCATATCACATAATTCAAGCTTCCAAGCAGATGGAAAATCGTGTAAAGCGTATACGTTTATTTTCATCCCGCAGTTTTCATTGTCATGTCCCAAAACGGGAGCACCGTGTAGAAACATTAATATACATATAGAACACATCTGAAAAATAATACATTGAAAATATAATAATAAAAACATTTTGTATCACAGTTAGGGAAGCAGATCCAGCTAAAGTTTTTAGACTTCTCCCCAGGATGCTGATTAAGGGAAACTGGTTGGGAATGTCGCATGTTATAATGTTGTTGAATGTGAATGCGGCTGACATTGCAATACAAACAGAGGATGAATGGGAGAAGCAATGTTGCATAAAACATGGAAATTCCTTACTGCTCTAGTAAAAAGATTCGCATCTTTCTAAGCCATGGAAAAAACAGCTTATCTACACACCACTACTTCCTACTGCTCCTCTCTATTATCTTTCCCTCCCCACAACTTACAAGATACTCGTCTGGACAGAGATGACGACACACAAAAAAGACATACTGCTGTGACACATATTGCAAATACTACTTCATTCTCTGCAGCAATAACATCAGCAAATCTTGTTTGT
Source organism: Salina celebensis (assembly GCA_036561885.1). Taxonomy (NCBI): domain Eukaryota; kingdom Metazoa; phylum Arthropoda; class Collembola; order Entomobryomorpha; family Paronellidae; genus Salina; species Salina celebensis. Next base: position 16,150 of record JAAXOA010000135.1, on the reverse strand, counting down.
GCACGCCATCATTTTCTCCCCCGTTTTACTTGTTTTGCATTTATTTCCCGGAGACACACATTCCATTCCTATCCGCTCATGACTTCATTCACTATATACCACCGGCATCCACAATTCCACATGAATGTCAGACCTTGTGTAGATAGGAAAGGTTTTTTTTTCAGTTAGATTTTCTTTCGTTTGATGATGATGGTAAATTTTCGGGATGTTGATTCTTTTTTTTCAGTGCTTGGCTGCCACACGCACACATACTGAACTGGACAATTGGAAAGAATAATGCAATGGAAAATAAGCCAATTTTACGACAAAAGAAAAAAAAAACTGTCCCACTTTGCTTTCTCCACGATGACTACCCTGATGGCAAGGAAATCTGCAAAATGAAGAAATACCAAAAGATGAATTCCTATTTATTCTAGGTTTTTTTTATTAAGGTGCATACACAGATATGTAGCTTTATCTTTTAGCAAAAGGGTGAAAAAGATGAGATGAAATAGTTGAGAAAGAACGGGCAGATGAGATCCAGAATCTATATTTCACACAATAAACACAATAGCCAAAGACGAAGGAGGTCGCCTTTCAGCAACTCTGAATTGTGTGCGGTTAAAAGTTTTCTTGCAAAAAAAGGATGAAAATGAATGTATACCTATGTGAATTGTGGTGTCTAATGGTAGAAAGTGAAGTGAATATTGAAGTAGGTAGGTAGAACATAATCCAAGTAGTATTGTTGTTGTTGGAAAAAAATTCAGTTGGAAAATTACGAGAAATGAAATCGTTTCTGACAGTAGCACAAGTCGAAAAACTACTCCACAACCACTACTCACACAGCTCATGGTTTTTTTGCTCTGTAACTGTGTGGATTGTGGAGTGTTCCTTCCTTTTCTTTGGGCCATGACAGAGCTCATGGCAACACAAAGAGTCTCTTCTCCTTTTCTTCTTGGTTCCTTCAACGTCTCAGGAGAGAAAATTTTCTTTTTCTCAGTGTGAGGCCTGGAGAAAGTCTGTGTAGGATGGACACTACTTACAAAACACGAGAGTGAAAGCGGAATTTTCTCGAGAAAAAAAAAGGTTTTGTATGGCGTGTTTTCGTCGTCCTTTCGTCTGATAAAAATAAATGCATTTTTGCTTTCAACCTTCTCCGTCTAGATCACAAAGTCAAGGAGAAACGCGCACAGAACTAAACACAATATTACACACGGGTCACTTGCGTAAAATTGTGTTTATTTATGCTCCGTAATAGCTAAAGGTGGCGGAAATAGCTGCCCTAATAGGAGAAATGGACATTGGTCAGGTCAGGCTGCCAAGGCTATAACGGCACCAAATGATCGGTGAAATACCTAATAGTATTGGTATACAGGACAAAACAAAACCGTATCGGACTATAGTGCAAAAGAAAATACACGAAAATAGTCTGTCTGCCTTGAATACCTACTAAGAAACATTTCAGTGAAAGAAAAAAATGTCCCCAACACATCAGACATAGAAATAAAACCTACCAGAAACAAACGTATTGACTGAGTATGAATAACAGTCTAAAAATATACGTCGCCGTTACTTGAAGAATAAATTGATTTTTTAAACATAATTTTGAGATTGTTTCTGGAATGTGAAATGGCGACGAATAAGATACATACATGTTGAGATAAGAAGTTATCTTAAATGGGAATTTCCACATTGCGTGCATAATACTTTGGTTGCATCTGTTGTGGTAGCAGGTTAATGTTTTGATTTGTAAAATGGCAACATCTTCAGCTCATATCTACCTAATAGATCTAGGTACAAGCTGGCGAGGAAATTAGGACCCGGCTTGAGTGACTGAAGGTGTAACAACTGCATGCAAGAATGCAGGCAGGTAAATTTCATCAGACTTTATAATGGTTGCTTCCTTTTCATTATCTACTGTTCTTATCTAACACATGCCATGACGAAAAGGGTCTCTCTGGTTAAAACGTCATATTACTATCTGCACAAAAGTTTCTCCAGGGACTGTTTTAACCTTATAATTGTAAAAATGGAGATATATTCTGTGCTTTTTGACGCGGTCTAAAATCCATTATCTACGGTCATTTTACCAAAAAATCAAACCCTAAGCTAAGCTGGATTCCACGATTTCAATCATCCCGAGGAAATCTAGGCAAACGAACGAAAACAGAACGCATGTGCGTGTAAACTATCTAATGGAATTTTTATAAAATACTCTAAAAACCTAACACCTTTATCGCCTAAGAGGACTGATGCATATCGCCCCATTGCTTTATAAACTTGAAAAATCTCGCCCCTTCACAAGATCTCACTTGGCCAGAAGCACTTTGAGCAAAGTACCAGCCGGTCTGGATTCCGCATCACTCATTGAAAATTCATCTGATAAACCGGCCAGCACGATAAGTTGTAAATTGAGCTACACTTTGCGCACCACATTTTTTCTCAGGTGGAAACATAATTTAAGCATGACTCAAGGAAAGGCAAGCCCTTCAAGGCACACGGTGCATCCCAAACATTCATCCTTCTTTGTTTTTCGTCATTACCACTCTTCTCAACAGCAACATCTTTAAGATTGCAATCTTGTACCAGTCACCAGAAAAAAAGGTATTTTACATACTTATACAACAACTTAAGCATGAGGAAATGTAAACGTAATCATGCGTAAGACTCAAATTGTCAGACCTCAGCCTCTAAAAGCTAAAGTGATGTTAAGTGAATGGGCGTGCATAAAATCACATGTAATTTTATAATTACAAAATCGTCAAATTGAAAGAAAAGGACAAAAAGCAGTTTACTACTTGTTCATCTATTGTTCAAACCACACACACATCTACAAATTAATGACACTAAAGTTTCTTGGGAGAAAATACACGTAACTTCATAAATATTTCGCTTTTGTTTTCTGTTGATTGATATGGGCCCATCAAAGAGGAATGAGTCGTGATTTCTGATTACTAATGCCTGTTTGTATATCTACACAATATTAAAACTATTTTCATCAAAAATATACTAAACGATCTATTGTTTCATTCTTTGTAAAATACTACGATGTATATGGCATTGGGAGTGAATTGAGCAGGTCTATGCGTGTGCTCTTTATTGATTACATCAGCCCCTCGCAAACGACATTACGAGCGAAAATATCACCCTTTTATCTGAGAACCTCTTCATTCCTGATTAGATGTGGCTGATGAACCGGTCGTGATGACCAGAGAGCATGAGCTTTATCGTAGTGCTTCTTTGGTTCTATTTTACTTGTTGATTCTTCATTCAACATAGAGACCTTTTATGACTTATTGTAAAGAAATTAGTGGTGATGCTGTGGTGAATCATCTCCAATATTCCCCAAAATGCCAAAAGGCTAGAAGATATACTATGAGAGATTGTGAATAAAATAGAGACGACATTCGCAGTGCTTTCAGCAGCCAAAAAAGTTTTCCTTCCATTTCCTCTTACTTCGCCTCTTTAATAAAACAAAAGGCACTGGGAGCTTCATTATACATAGTTTAGTATGATTCTTCTTTATATTATAAAATGAAATAAAATTGGAGACTAGGGAGGATATATTCCTTATACAAAGGAGAAGCCTGAAAATTTCTGCGTTTTGTCTTAATGGACCAATTCGCTCGCGGCAATCACATCATCCTTTAAAAAATGGTAATGCACATCACCACATCACATGACTAAACTGACTGACTGACTCAGTGACTTTTTTTTGTTCATTTCATCAAGGCAAGATTAAAATCTTTTTTACTCACTTTGCAGTTGACTGACACTGACACTTTCATCAGCGTCAGAGTCATCATCACACAATATACTCAAAAGGAATTGAATGAGACACTTTATTTTTGGAATGCCTTTTTTTCGCCTTCTCGCCTTTTTCATTACATTATGGCCCTGAAGCATCAGCCCTGCTCTTTCCCTATAGTTCACTTTCAATTTTCAACAAGTTACTCTAAATAACTGTTTTAAGTCCTGAGTAGACTTTATTCCTAGAAAAGGGGAAAAGCGTTACAGAAAAAAAATTGTCAAAATTACATTTTTATCTTGAATGGAAGGGTTTCATATACTTGTTGCTTCTGTTAGCGAGAATTAATAATAATAAGATCAGTAGCTTGTTCAAATTACCTTTTTAACATTACTCCTTATTCAGTCCGTAAACTGACTTCATCTATTCACAGCTCACATTCCAATGTAATGGAAACGACTGTAAAATGGTTTTGTTCGTCTACTGAACTGATTATCTTTTATATGGAAACAGCCATTTCGTGTTGATTTGACGTGCATCATTCAATCTAGGCTAAAGAAAGGGAAAATGGTTTTCTGAGCTTGTTTAGCTAATACCTACTGATACTAATATCTTTGTAATCTCACCCAATATCCTAGAAACCAAGAAAAAATGAACAATAAAAGAGATTTGATTTTTTTATGTCAGGCCCTTATCTGAGTTACTAGAATACGTTCTTTCTTGCTCAAATTTCGCCAAACTGTAGCCAAGTAGACTTGTTCTTATATAGGCACTACAGAATTGTCAACAAAATGGCACTTCAGTGTTGTATTCGCAGCCAACCACTTGGAAAAGAAAACTCCAACAAGTTTTGTGCAAACAGGGATCTAAAAATGCTCTTATGAGCTGCACCATATTCTCGTGTTTTAGCAAGATGAAAATGTAATGGCTTATGGCCCAGTGTACGTGCAAAGGCACGCAGAGAATGTTATAGTGTGGGAAAAGCAGTTCTCCGAATCAAAAGATCAAGTAAAGGTTGTGTTTGCTCAGAAAGTGTTCTTTTCCGTTTCCAGCTCAATCTGAATAGACAAAAAAAATGATGGAGAAGGGAGCAAAGCAACAGTATCAGATAAAAAAATATAAGTGAATAGAAGGTTTTAATGGGGAAAAGTAAAAGTACATAAGAGTGAAAGGATGATAGAAGAGAAAGCAACAAGGAGAAAAACACAATATCGATAGCCTCTGGTGTAACCCAATATCCCATCACATCGGATAATAGAAAAAAAGAGCAAAGCCCATATACGTAATCCGTCTTTCTCCTGCCACCCGGTATATTTCACAGTTCACACAGCAATTCACAAAATCCCTTTCTTCTTGGCAGCTTGTATTACTTAAACACGAGGATAAGCTGGAAAAGCATGTGGTAAAAGCCATTCCTGAAGACAATATAAAAGTTAACTCGATACAGTGCCCGTGTAAATAGCCAGAGGAAAAAAATAGAGAGAAAAATTGCGAAAGGCTTTTCTAACAAACACTTATGCCTATTGAGCTGCAGATATTGCGTATTACGTGTTAGATGCTGTAGGGGAAAATAAGATATTGTAAGAGAAAACTAAATCTGCTCAAAAGTTTCTCGCGATGCTAACGATATGTTGTTTTTTAAAGTCTTCGGTAATCCAATGAAAATCACACAATGCGATAACCAAAAAGGTTAATTTGTGCTTCAATAAACACGCTTACTTTTACCCACAATAGATTCTATACAAATTGCAAACTTATGTAAGGCACAGGAACTCTGTTATGATCGTTATGATAATCGGAATTTTACATTGGAAATGGTATTTGATGTTTGCCCAAAGACATATTGGTTTTGTAAGTTACGTGGGTGGAGGAAGCGAAGGGGGCGAAAGAAAAACTTGGATAACTGCGCAAAAAGCACATATCATCATCATCGCCAAATGACTCAATTCCAATTGCAATCAGTTTCGTGTAGGACAATCCATGTTTTAAGTGAATTGGATTTTTTTTTCTTGTACAATGAACTTAGTCAAACATGTCTTTTTTTCATTTTCTTCAATACGCCTTTATTCCCTTTATTGGTAATGAGTTCCGTTACCACTCTCTCACGATATGCTTGATCATTTCAATCCGTTAGCTGTTTGCATGCATAGATAAAAAAACACGTTGAAAATCGAAATTCTTTATGGATCGACTATGAACGTGCTTCATATTTCCAATCGTATAGTTGCAAACCACGTAGCATTTTTTATACGGCAAAAACTGCTTCGAGAAAATAAGAGAGAAAATTCCAGACTAACGATACTTCGTGAATAACCTTCGTTTCTCCTCTGCACATCTATTTGAGGAGATGTATTAGTAAAAGTCTTACACGGAAAGAAGAGCTATTATTGAACAAGCGATATTTATTTAAGAGAGTGACTATTCCCAAGAAATAAATGGAGGAAACTGATGGTGCACTCGGTTTTCTCGCGTATTTTTTTCTAGATGAGCAGATCAGAAATCACACCATCGTGTTCCATATGCATGACCTCTCAAATAAAGTATCACTTGAGAATGACTTGATCAGAATAGGAGATAAAGGTACTTTCTTCAGAGTTGGGAAACGAGAGCGAAAAGTATTCTACGAGTGGCAACTAAACATAGACAAACGACAAGTCCATAATAGTGAGTAGGTTGTCCGTTGTGGGGCAAGGATGATACTCAATAGAAGATAAAAAGAAATATTATTATGTGCTTACACAATTTCCCTTTGTGTCTGTTTTCTTGTGAGAGACCGAAATGACCGTTTTTCTCAAGTAGAAGGTTGCATTACTTGTAATTTCCTATGTGGCTATGCGTGGAAAATAAAGCTTTGACATAAAAGTAAACTTTGCTCTTGAGCAGCTAAAGTTGGTCAACTAAAGGACAGGATTGAAGATGGAAGTAGGGAAAGATATACGGTTTTGAAAATATCGTTCATGTGAGCCTCGCAAAAGTAAGTCAGGTAAAAACAGCGTTGTATGGACGGAATTGTGGTGTTGTGAGAATGTATAGGAAAAGTAATACTTCTCTCTGTTTGTTTACAGTCGCGATGTGCGGCAAGTCGGAATGCCCGCAATAACTATGCTGATTTAATGGAGATATTTTTATTTGGAATACCACATTTGGACGTTTATGTGTTCAAACAGTATGGTGGTGCAAAGACTCCTGGACAGTTGGTTTGAAATAAGAGTTTCACTTTGGAAAAGACAAGATGAATTTGGGCAGTAGCAGCAACCCCAGCTGCGCTGAAAGCGGCTACCTACAGGACATCCTATGGCGAGCCAGAAAGCAACTTTTCATGTTTTTTCATTCTTTCTACCTACTGCTGCTAAAAAGAGGACTGGACAAGTTGGAAAGTAGTAAGGAGGGAAAACAGAAGGAATGTGAGAGTGACTGAGTAATGGAAGAAATGGCTGGAGGCAGACAGGACAAGACTTTGGTCATCAAGAGGCAGCAGCACACGAAAAGCAAGACATTCATGTGTGTTTTCTCTTTTTCTCTAAAATGAGCCACCTTTAGAATTAACAGACATTCCACTAAATTTTCAACTAACATGCACATCCACACAATTTTTTAAGATGTTTCCTGACGCACGCTCAACTGAGACGAATACGAGACAAAAACTTAAAACGAAATGGCAAATTGCACGAAAAAAAGGGGACAAAGGACGCCTCCACGTTTCAAATACTGTTTCGTTTGTCAGCAAGTCCATTACTTAATAGGACGGGAACGAAAATGTTTAAATGTTGTTTTATACTAGAAGAAAGGTATTTCTATATTTGGTTCTGGCCAAATCTTCTTTAGTTTGCTGCTTTGTCCTGTTTACTTTCTCGTTTTGAAAGAAAGTCGCGAAACAAACTATCTCATGAGTGTCCACCTATACATTTTTGTGTGCTCAAGTTTATATTGGATTAAGGCTCACATCACACACATCTTTTTCTCTTTCTCCTCTCTCTTACTTTCGACAGCAAACAAACCAATGAGGTGAATTGGAGCGGACAGTTTTCTTGTCCTTCTCACTCGCTATAGTTTTCACCGTTTCATCCTCATTTCAGCAGTAAGTAAAACTATGAGTAAGCAAAAACTAGCAGTGAAAGAATAAAAAGGTAAAAGTAAAGTGAGTTAGTTGTATTGAAAGATTTGTGTTAGGTTTTCGTTTCGCAGTAGGTGCGTGGGGTAAAGGATACTGGGCACTTTTCAAGGCACCTTTGGATTCTAAGTTAGTAAACCGGTGTTCCATACGCTCTTCTGTATACATAACACAAGAAAAGAAGCAGAACTAAGAATTCCCAAATGAAGGCCGGTAAACGGTACCACAAGGAGAAAAGGATCAAGACAGTTTCATCTTTTAAGCTCGGGGGAAAAGTGGTGTCCAAGAAAATGCATATCCCTTCCCGTATCAGAAGTCTCCATGAAAGTATACTCAACAAAGAGATAAAACTTGTAAAGTAGTCGATGCTCTGAAGCGTCCCAAATGTAGAACCAAGTCGAGCGTCATACAACTCATCATCATTTTCCTCTTTATACTTTTACTCCATGGAGGAAAATGGTACAAGTGTCCACATCATGACGACATGTGTTACTGTCCCATTATTACAATGTTATCCATATCTATTCAATACCATGCAAAGATTATTCGTTATTAGGGCATGAAGCTTTTTGTAGGTGAACCACTGACTTGTCCAGATGTTGGAAAGGAAAAATGTGTACTTGAGACTTATTATTTTGAGAGTCAGCATTTTTTAGCAGGGACCCTGTAAAAATTTTCTCATCGTAAAGAAGCTCATGTGAAAATGTTTGGATGACCCAATGACAGATATGTTCAAGTGCATATGGGCGACTCAAGTTTTTAAAATCCGTAACATGCTACCAGATGAGAAAACAAACCATTAGCAAATGTTTTTCTACCAGACTACATACCCTCTTTTTGATCATCCTTGAAATACTTTCCGTCTTACACGACATGCATAATGGATCACCAAAGGAGAAAATGCATGCAAGTGTTTCACTTCTTTATCTGGAAAATGTCAATAGCAAAAGTTACTATACCAGCTTTTATTCTCTTTCCTGTTTTATCCTTTATACTTTCAAGTTTTTTTCCGAAAAGAGTCCAAGTTTATTTTTCTTTGAAATTTGATACATTTTCCCCCTGTTTGGTTATGAACCTTGCACTGATGCAGGCACTTTGTCCAAAAAAATGTAATTTCCATAATGTAACTCACTCCAACTATAACTCTCTCTCCACTTCCAGTGTCGCCTACTACACTCCATTTGCAGTCGTCAACAGGCATGTTTTTATGGGAAACTACACCGTCTTCCTTGTACCCTCCAAAACACCATCATCAAGATCAAAGTTTTTACTCCATTTTTGAAACAGAATACTTTTTTTGCTTTCGAGCCTAACAGCATCACTATTCCCACTGATAATTTTCCTAATAACTTCCCCTGTTTTTTTCTTCTATCGTCTAACCCATATTCTTTTCATTCTCCGATTATCATTCTCATGATCATGTGGTAGCTGCCGTTAGAGTGTCTTCTATATTGCACCGCACACAATACTCTAAATTATACACCTAATACTCCAACACTATTGTCCGTTTATTCCCTCTTCTCATAGAAATGCAAAGACATAAGAATGTAATAGGAAAAGTGCAAATACTGACTCATATCTGTTTATATTGAAGCATTTTGCAGTGTGACTCAGAAGGCAGAGTTCACAGCAAACACCAGTCCCACTTATGTTCCTCGTTTATGTATCTATATGAGTTTTCGGTCATGAAAGGATTGAGCACTCCCTGAGGACTCAAGTCCACTGGGGAAACAGAAGAAAACGAAACACTACCAAAAATCGGATAGGATTCTCTTATTTCTATAAAAAGAGACCTTCCTCGCTTTTTACTGCGAAAAAAACAAGGAAAAGGGGGAAAACAATGTGAATGCGTGAGATACATTTTCTTCATTCCATCCAACCAAACAATTTGAGTTTTTTTAAGGGTCGATGTATCCGCTTGACATTCTCATGTGCGTTTGTCCTGCTCGTTAGCAAAAAACAGAAGATATTTTTTACGGGGGATGCTGAGTGGGAGAGACGTTGAAGGGAGAGATGTTCATGGTTTTTTATTCATCACAATGTTCAGCAGGGCAGTCATGTGATGGGAATTGGAATACAAACTTAATCTCACTTTACTGCTCTCATTTTCCAAAGTAAGTAATGAGCTATAGTTGGCATGAGTGGGATGATGATCATGATCCTGAACAATTGACAGTACAATATACAATGCAGCTCATTTAGAAAAAAAAGTAAATCAGCATTTACCAGAGAATGCTTGGCATTCTGGTAAAAAAATTTGTAACCCTCTCAGAGGATTTTCAGTAGACACAGCACTTCCTCTTTAGGAATGAAAAGACGTAAATGCTCATAATGAGAGACACTCTTTGTACTTAACACGGCATTACAGCCACTGAGCATAGAGAGTGAAAAAGAGTTTTATGAGAATTTTTCCTCTATGAAACACAGAAGGAAAAAAAAAGCTGTAATATGTGGTTTTTCATTCGACAGATATAATTCAAACTCAATTCAGTAAAGAAGAAGATGTCTTCTTGTGAAGTAGTCGGGTAATAAGTTTACAAAGCGTTTGTTTGTCACAAGAGAAGTGCAGGCGGTATGTGTGTACCTATGTAACACCTTGTGAAATAAGATGCTTTCGAGATTTTTATGACGACTCTGAGAAGATGAAGACATTTTAAAATCTTAAGATGCGCTACATTTACTTGCAGACTTGAGCTTGTTACTTGACGGTTTGAGAATGCGGGGGAGATAAAAGAGGATAATCAGCGACAATGCACACACACAAACAAGCACTCAAGACGACGCATCTAAACAGACGCACCATTCATTTTTATATCAGACCTTCGCTGTTGGCGTTTATGAGGATATTTTTGGGTAAAAAAATCAGAATCCTTTAGAGGAAGAATATGAAGAGAGATAAATGGAAGGAAGAGGCTCACAACTTCATTTGCGTCTCAAAAGGGAAAATGTGTCAAGAGAATAATGTAAAGTGGAAGATTTACAGCATGAGAAGATGCATTTGAGAAGACGATGGAGGAGTTCAGAGAGGGATCAAGATCAACAGCAGCGGGGAGATTACATAAAAATGTGAAGCTAGATAAAAAGTTATCATTGTTGATTGTAAATAGTTTGATGGTAAACTTTTTACATGGCTTTTGTTACTTAAGATTTACGACGCGTATAGGCTGGGTGGTCACACAACACGCATGCAGTTTAGCCAGTTAAAAGTAGCTTATGCGAGACACGCAGAAAAATGAAGTAGCACTAAGATGAAAATTAAATGCAGTTTTAAGAAGAACTCTTTTTAGTCCCTATGAATTGAGTCATTGTTGTCGTCAGGAAGGAATTCGGGAGATAATTTGAGTTGTTTTTTCCAAAGAAGTATTAAAGAGATAAAGTTACAGTTAGTTGATATAATTTATGCTTTAAATGCAACTGTTTTTTGGGGGTTTACGTAAAACAAAAAACATTTTCTTGTTAAAGTCCCATAATGAACAAGAATGAAAAAAAGGAAGTTTTAAGGAATTGATGCACTGGAACAAAATGGGGCATCCTGAACAGTAGCAAAAGTTTTGTTGTTTTTATACTAAAAAGCTGGTTGGGGGATGAATGTAAAATGCAATCGGCAGTTACGCAACCATATATAACGACCCTTCTGCCACTTCTCGTCTCGTTTTTTTTGCTATCTTAACTTGCGGAACTTTGATAATAAAAGAAATAAAAAGGTTTATGTGCAAGTCCGATTTCGTTGGTGTTTTGTTTTTTTCTTTCAGTTTTTTCATAGCATTTTTATTTCGTTTACTCCCCATTTTTATTTATGTTTGCTTCTGTCCAAAACGCTATTTAATGGCTGCATTGCATTGCTGTTGCACAATGAACATTGAGCTTTGGTAACTTGTGCTACTGGAAAAAAATATTGTTAAAGCAGCAATTTACCATCTTTTGAGTGGACGCTCGTGCATGACTAAAACCAAAAAATGAGTATGGGCCAAGGGAGACGAGTTGTATGACTGTAATAATACCACCAGGAAGGAAGGAAAACCACGCACAAATCCTATCCTCTTGTTGATCAACCGTCAAAACATTAAAAACTACCGCACACGTTTATATACCAAAGTTTAAATTGGCCATATAAAAACTACAATTGTGAGGTGAGACCCCACAAGACATACATTTTGCACAGGCTGAAGAGTTGATCTTGCGTCCATTCAATCTTGCGAGAAACCGATCCGTCTCCTTTTAGCTGGCAGGCTGCAACCAAAATACAATAGAATTTGTTTGCTCGCTTTTAGTGGACATTACTAGGATAAAATTGCTCCTGGACACATTTCTACATGCAACCTGTACATTGTGACCCACCTCACAAACAAAATAGTAAACATTCAAAACAACAGTGTAAGAGCTTGCACAAACTAGAGATTTTTTTTTGCCCTGTCAAAATGTTTACGTAGCAATGTTGACTTAAGGTTGTTATCTTACTCACATGCCTTCCTACTTGGTCACACTACACTCTCAATCTTGTTATCTTTTCAACCCAAAAACGTAATGTGGTAACAAGAACCCATCATTCATCTTGTTCTCTAAGTTTTTTTTCGTCCATATTGTTCTTTCATACGAGAATGATAGTGAAAAGACAAAATAACCAAACTTTCCTGTTGGCAGATTGGTCCAGCCCACCTTGTCCAGAGATAATAGGCATTGAGAGGAGACATTATGAATTTTATGGACTTTGTTCTTCTTACATTTTTCATGTGAGGAGGAGATGCAGAGCTCAAAAAATGGTTATTGGAATACAAAGCAGAGAGAAGAAAAAAACACTTCCCGCATAATTTTTTCTACCTTCTGGAGGGGAAATAACTTTTTATTTGGCAATACTAACATGACATTATACAATTTTCTTTCACCGGTGAACCTGAACCTGAATCGTTTTGTCTCTACAGAGTAATAATCAATCTATATTGCAACTTTTTTTGCCTTCTCATGTTCTAGAGGGTTGCCATCAGGAGAACACGTCACGATATAAAAATCCAGCTTGTCTAGTCAACACCGGCAAAGCCAGCAGATATTGCGCAAATTGCGTATTATCTTACATTTTTATGTGCAATTTACAGATTCATGAAGGTAAGGAAATCAAATTGCTAGTTTTTCGGAAACGTGCAACACGGAAGGAAATGGGACCGGATGGGCATCGATGGGACGAATAGGAAAAGTTTTTACGGCTTTTTTCCCCTTGTCGTGTCGAAACGATATTGTTGCATGAAGTATTTTTTTCGCAAGGTTTTCGGAGGTTCACGAGACACCCGTTCTGACATGACATCTCTTGGGCTTTACTTGATCTTCATGGATGGATTTTGAACATAAGTCAGTGAGCCGACAAAAGCTATGCTTTGGCTTGTGCGTATGCATCAGTCGTGTTCTCTGACAATGACATGTCATCTCATGTCGTATGTATGCAATGCACTTTGAAACTTTTAGGAAATTGCAGTGGGAGACAAAAACACTTTATATCATGCAAAAAGAATGAGAAAAAAACAAGCGATTCTCTGTCTTTTTCAAGATGTTCACAAAAGTTACATTTTTTCGTCGATTCATCATCGCGAACAGAGAATCTCACGCAGTAAGTAAAAACTTGGTTTTACGATTCTGAATGTATCCCGCACTTGATGTCTTTAGTTGTTTCCAGTATGCGTAAAACCTGGAACCCTTGTTTTCTGGACAAAATGGGAGTTTTGTTGTTACATTTAGCGAGTACGCAGAACACTCTACGTTCTCTGGGGGACCTAAAGTTATTGTTCATAAATTCTAAGGGTTGAAGTGAGTAACAATAGGCCACCTTCGCATTGTGGGCACTACAGGACATGACACCATCAAAATCCCTTCAGAAGGAAATAACGCAACACAAAAGTTACATTCATTTTGGTAAAAACAACCTTTTTCTGTCGAAAAAAGAGAGACTCGGTTTGCTGTGATCGGAAATAAAAAGTAGGCAGGCTTTGTTATGATCTTTCTGTGTGTTTATTGAATTGGTGGGTTCCACTCATCCAGAACAATCTTTGCTTTACCTCACACAACGACAAGACCAGCAATAAAGATTGACTCAAAATCAGGCAGTACCCACACATATCATTCTAGCCACAAATGTCCACCTATTAAACTTTGATTTTACTTATCACAAAAAGCTTTGCAACTGCAACGGTTTCAAATATGTAAAAGGAATTCTCCCCGGTTTAAGCTTATCACAGAAATGAAACAAAAAATATTAAAAATTGTCAACCTTCAATGTAGCCAAAAACTCTGAGGATAGAAAAATAGGCCACAAACTGACATTGATTCTAAAGATTTCACAAAAGATACTGCGTTTGCCTGTCTTTTGCGTTTGCACATATTTCTTAAGACATTTTAAGCATAAAACTTCTTCTAAGAATGATATTTGACGCCTTCATACAATGCGTCTTTCCTTCTTAGAAAGATTCGAAAAATTGGAAAATAAAATACATATTTTTTCTGACACTTTGTTGTTTTGTGATACCTGTTTATTTACTTACGTTTTACACCTTTTCTCAAAATATGTTGTAATATTAAATCTTTATCCTGTTTCAGCCTTTTTTGTTTTGTTGTTCAGTCTATTAGGATTAAAGTGTGAACGCAAATAATGAAAAATGAATGAGGTTTGTTGTGAAGTGTTGACATTCAAATAGTTCATGCATCGGTGCGCACATGAAATATGAAAATAACAATGTTTTGAGTTCTTTCAAATTCGCTGCACCGCTCATATTTCTAATACATTCTCTTACTATTATAACCATAACTCAATGGTGCGTAGGTGGCAAAAAAACCAGCTCAATAGGATTATTATAATTTTAAAGACAGTCTTAAAACCGTTTCTGCATCCATCGTCACCACCAATTCGGTATCAGCATAAAACATTCCGCTTTTTCATCGTCTTTAATTTTGTTATTGGATCCATCGTGAAATGCTTTTTCTCAAAGCGAAACACCCACATAAAACTTTTTGCCTTTTCAACGCATCCGCTTCCAGCCTTCACAATACTGCTTCGCCGACCAAGTGTAAATATTTTAGTATAGATATATTATAATATATTGTCGATAGAACTGATGTGGCTTTAATTCCTTTCTTCGAGGTTTTTTTTTCTTAAAGTTTACTTAAGCCTATCCTGTGGGAATCCAGTTCTCCTGAATGGATTTGTATTTCCCATTAAACCTCTGTGTGCACGCTGTTTTGCCTTTTGCCATGTGCACTTTTAACTGTTCTCCATCGCTCTTTATGCTGCAATGCGTATATGTTTTATCTCCTAGGCAGAATTGAAAAGAAATAAGATAAAAATGCGTTATTCCTGCGGTAAAGATTTACTCTTTTTTTCTCTCTGAAGAAAAAAAAACGATCTGAGATTCGCTTTCTTCCCCGATTCTCTCCAAGATAACAATCGCCAAAAAGAGGATTTAGTAATGAAAGGCCTTGAACTGTGTATAAATCGGTAGAGCCCTGGGAACGAAGAAAAAACGATGATTGGATTGATTGGATCACATGACACGCATTCACACATTACCACTACCAACTGAGTAAATACTAAGAAAGAACTGTTCCTATGATGCAATAACGTAAAAGGATTGACAGACAAAACGCGTTCGTTCCTTTTTATCTTTTCAGATACACGCTGAATATGTATCAATGGCACATTGTTTAAGGAAAATGTTCTTTAAAATGTATATCGGTTTTGTCAATAGCTAAAAAAGTAGATCAACTTTAGTACAATAATGTAATAGATCGAAAAGGTAGCTGTGTGCGATCGGTGTTGAAAAATAGTAAAGAATAGATAAAAGCCCTTTAGAGCTCTTTTTAAGTTTACTCATGTGTACGTAAGAGTGATCCCTTTGGCATGTTCTTTGATCTGCCTATCTGTCTGGTTGACTGGTTAGCTTTCTTAACTTGTTGTTAAGAAATGATCTGAATTTTCCATCTCAAGCAACCAGGAAAACTGGAATTGTAGTTCTGTGCATTATGTGCATTGAATACCTACCGATCTGTATGGAAAAGTTAACAGACAAAAAGTCGGCATCGCAGCCATGTCACAATTTTGATGAGTATTTCCGTTCACATTTTCACAGCACACAATAAGGTGATGCATTTGGATTGGAATGGCTCAATATGAAACCAAGAAATTGTCGGGGAACATGATTGAAATAAAATTAGACCAAATTGTAAGCTACCGGGGATGTCATTCACCCTGGTATCTAGGTAGTCAAAATTAGAAACATGACAAACGACAAAAGCAACGGAGGTAAACTATTTTCATCCTGTTTTGTTACAAGCCT
>JAAXOA010000134.1:0-33782 GCA_036561885.1 Salina celebensis | reverse complement strand
CATTTAAAATATATTATTAAATGACATGGGAGGAGACACAATATGAACGAGTACCCACATGAAAATGATTATGGAGCCTAACTGAAATGATAATTTTTGAAAATTTCTTGTCGTATGGCTTACCGTGGGTGTCCTGCCTCTTCTTTGCAATTGTATAGTTTTAAAAAAATTACTTTAGTTAGTTTAATTGGAGTTTCAAATCGCACACTTCAAACAGACTGGTAAAAAATACATGGGACGAGTACTGCAAAAAAAGGTGAATTTGAAATTCGCGCTGAACGCTTTTATCTTCAATTCAAATCGTTAAAAAGCAACAGTACACTCTGGTGCCTTTGTTAAAAGACTACATTAGCAAGTATACTACCTTATGCTATTTCTTATACAAACTTTAATACAAGGCGGAAGTTTGTATTCAAATACAGATATGCATGACTATGGAATATGGAGGGATGTGTGGAGGCTTAATGTGTAGTGCCATATTTTATATCGACAATAAACTTGGAATTTCAGTGCATGGTTTCTCTTGGTGTTTATGGAGAAAAAAAGGTTTTCCTGAGATTTGAAAAGCAACGTAAAATACTGTTGAACTAGTAAGTTGCAGTCTGGCAGTTTCATGCTCAGATTTTGAAAGTAGTAGTGGTAGACATGACTCACTGAATTGGTTGAAATATCAAGAAAGCAATCTTATTTTCCTTAGTTCTTACGTGAACATCTGAAGAAAATATTTATACAGTTATAAATGCTTTTGAAGCTGTTTCTAAACAGCAGAAAATAAGACGAGAATGATAATACTTGCGAGCAGACATACCCGGAAAAATATTATGCAAAACGAAAGCATCCTCGAGATGTGTACGTGATATAAGTTTCCTTTTGCAGATGGAAGTATGCAACCTACCTAAGCCGTTGATTCTACAAAGTCATTCTTCGCAGATACCCGCGCTACCCCGAATTCATCGCATGCTACGATAACAAGTAAAAACATGAACATGCTTGAAGGTATTACGCATTAGGTATTTTATAAAAGGATTCCACACGAAATACTTTCACTGCTTTTGCAACAGCATTAGTATGTTGAGCAGCTCCATGTAGGGAAAAGAGAAAGTCAGTGTAAGACCACCTGTTTGACATGGACCTTTCCTTTTTTTCTGGTGTTCTGGTTAATATTGTACCATAAACGTCTGTATAAAATTTCAACATTGCATAATAAGAACCTACCTTTACTACTTCAACCGACTTCTTGAACGGCAAGCTGTGATTTTTACGTAATAGTAAACTATGCGCATATTTCATAATGACTGACAGTATGAGAACAAAAATACTTGTGTAAACTTAACACGAAATGAAACAAATCATTATTATTCCATTTACAATTCATTTGACAATTTGACTTGTACATCAGTCAGATTGAACATAGTTACGCCAGAAAACGTTAACTCATGTGAAAGGTTGTTCTTTACATTTTACCAAATTGGATAAAAAGAAGTGACACACTCAATCATGTAGGAAATCTCCTAGCTTAGGAAATGATAACACATCTAGTATATAGGTCCTACCCATATTTATCCAGAACTGACATAATATGTAACATTCATTACACAGTTTGATTCTAACGGCTAACCATTACAAACGCGTGTACGGTTTATCGTTGCTTATGACGAACTATATCCGAAAAGATCTAACGTAATCCCTGCGGTGTCTGGAACAAAAAAAAAGCTTGCTAGAATTGCTTGTTATCTTTATAAAAATGGAAAATGTGGCACATGCTGTATCAAATAGAATAGGGGTTTCCACATGGCTGGTGTGTCATTATCTTTTATTTAGTCAGTACTTATATTTTGTTAACTTGCTCATCTTACAATTTTCTGAAAAAATAGGGATAAACAAATGGCAGCATAAAACCCCAATTATTATACTTGTTAAATTTTCGACTGTTGCATGAATATCCCTAGACGCAAACATGTGTGTGTGCGGAAGACGTTATAAAGTAGAGTAAAGTACCTACTACTAGTGGCTGCACATGACAAAAAATATGAATGAGGAGTAAGGGTAAGAGAGGAGAGACAATTTGATGGAGTGTTCTGCCTGTAGTATTCTCATGAGAGAGTGAAAAAAGTAGCTGGATTTACTGCAGCAGTCATATCATATGAGAGAAAAGAACACTCGACAAGAATAATACACTGGGTGGTTATAAGTAATGGAGAAAATGATGGTGTGTGCTCTATGCAAGGATCTGCTATGGCACAAGGAAGGTTTACGTGGATGGCGTAGGCGAGAATGTAGTGTCTCAAAATAAAAATGATGATGATTAAGTTGAATTGAGTTTTTGTTCGCTTCATATCTTCTCAACGAGAGCATTGAAAATACATATTTTTTATCAGAATAATATGGCAAACAATATAGATGCACATTACGTGCTTATGAGGGTGCAAACTCTATAATGAGCAAGTGGTAGTGTATTACGTGGAATATTGCCTGTCAAGCGAACGCGATAATTGATTGCTGTTTCTTATTTCCGTAGTTTAAAAGGTCGTATATGCAGTGTATCTATAATATAAAATGATATGTATATTGCTCAGTTCGTGAATATTACTCAGAGAGCTCTCGTGCTAAATTGAATATGGAGCAAAATTTTAATAAATATTATCCTATATATTTAGTAGATTTTATGTTATTTTCAACTGCTTACCTGTCATCGTACACAAAACCAGCCTTGAGCGTGTTCAAATATACGAGAAAGGCAGCCAAAGAAGCTGTAATAGCTATCCAGTCAGGTTTCCCCCATACAAGGGAGAATAGCCGCGAGGGGCTCTTGCAGAGTGTTTCACGAAGCCCCATATTTATTCCACCACACACAGGGCTACCTCAGTGCTTATGCTAATAACTACAACACCCACTACTAATACAGTACATTGGGAACAACTTGCACTAAACTCGGTTCAGTCCGTTCTCATAGTTATTTGCTCTTTTGTTCTGGAACATGAAAAGAACAAAGGACTGCACACCTATCTAATTAATTACACACAAACAACAAGAGAGTAAGCAAAGAGCATAGAGCAAACCACTCGTAAAAATCAATACGTGTTCCTACACATGTAAGTTACGTCACTGGTTAATTATTTATTCAAAGCCATTTTGAAACATTAAATTATTTAGAGTTGCAAGTCACTCGACATTCATTAAGAGTGAATGTATGCAAAAAAGGCATATTATTAAATCCACATTCCCCCACGAGCAAAATGTAGAAACGCACTTTAGCTAATCAATAACTCAGGCTGCTTATGCCAGCATTACGTCAAGTGTATTTTATCTTATATCAGTCCTTCCTGTGCATCTCACTTTACCTCTGGCCATTCACATTTTCTTTCACTGTCAACATAATTTGATAGCTGCTGTCGTCTGTTTTCCTTTTCATGTGGGGTAGTCCCACTGTCGGTGACATTACAAAATTATTGCCTATCAATCACCAGTACACTGGGAGCGCAACCGTTTTATAAAAACCGAAAATGCCTGCAAACTATTAAAATTATCTCTTCTATGGTTCCGTTTTTCCTGGGTTTATTTGCTCACTCAGCAGTTTGTCTGAGAAAACAGGACAATGATAGGGACTCAGAAGAAAATGTCAACCGTTTTATTATTGTACAAGGGAAAAAAGTTTTCAGACCGGTGATCAGCCACGATATACTATTATTACTGCCAATAAAGATGCTATCATCATATCAGTTCAGTGTGCCTTTTTTTAGGATAGCAATGTTTTGTGTGTCATAAACGCGTCAAAAATTCGCTACATGAAAAGTCTACCTGCATCGTCTCGTCGCTTCCTGGTATCTGACTAAGGAAAGTATAATCAGATGAGATTGCAAAAACCAACAATATTATTACATTGCTTTTTTTATTCCATTTAGCCTCACAGGAGAAAGTTTCATGTCGTATAATTATGATTGCTTTTCTCTTCTCTGTTCTACTTTGTTGTGCTCGTCAAACCGTATCATTTGGTTGAAAAAGTCAGCAAAATCATTTTTTCCTTCGTTTCTTATCAACACAACCCCAACTGCTTAAACATACTGTGTACACAGAACAAATCACAAAAAAAGAGTAAACTTTTTATGTCAACCTAGGAAATGCAATGAAGCGAGTCCACCGTTGCTATCCATGTTGTTGCTAAAGTGGTTTTAGGCGTCTTTCAGTTGATACTATCCTTTGGGAATAAACACAGAAGGCAAAAAATGGCACACGTAGATAGAACTCTTTCCTGGGTCTCTAGACGCAAAGACTATTTATGAGATAGCTATCTGCAAAGAAGACGACTAAAAGTAATCTGTGTACTTTGCGACTAGCGTCCACAGTTGATTTTTTCTAAAAAGTTTGCTCTCTGGTAGAGATGTGTGCGAGGGAAAGGAAAAGAGAAAGGATCTACACACTGCTTGTTTTTCTTTATTCGGTGACTGATGTCAACAAGTAAAAAGTCAATAGTAGGGCTTATAGCTGTTGTATGTTGATGACGCTGATGATAGGTAGTTTTCTTTGTATCGGTGAAAGTTGCTCTAGTTTAGATTTAGTATTACTTTCCTTCAATGGCAGCCAAGCGTTGTGCAAAAACAAGCTGTGCTCTGCGAGAAATATATTTACTTTGTTCACTAGCAGCGGTCTTGAAAACTGTTATAATAACATTCTGGAAAACGATATGAACGTATCATAGCAGGATCATCGACAAGACTGCGTTTTTTTTTCTCTTTTGATAACAACATCAGCGTACCACTCGGTTTCCCTTAGTTGCCCCGGTTTTTCTCCCTTGTTGCTGATGATGTTGGGTTTTTGTTGCTCGGATCCGGTAAAATAATATATTTCACGAGAGAATTGTGAATAGGTTTATTTCTTCTTTTACTCAAGACCGTTCTGGTTTCCTGGTTTCGGAGCATACATCGCCTATATAGCTTGTTTTATTAGTAAACACTCTTATTTTTGGAGAGCACTGACAGTAAAATGTGAGTCAGTGAAAAACGAACTTTTCATGTACTAAACTTGGCCTGAATTTCACTGTTGACTGTATCACAACCAATAGCGAAAAAATCTATATTTTGAGTGGGATTGAACAAGCTTAAGATAAGGAAACAGTAAATATTTCTTTCCACACAATGTCAATAAAAAAACATCGACGATGAGAATAGCAGAACTGGCAGTCTGTGTCATTTTAGGATACCCCAACACTGGTTAAGTCAATCCATAAACTGAGAGAAATATGTATTCCCAATATAGCTATTTAACTTTGGCTTTTTTAGGATGTATTCCATATAAAAGATGGGTTTGAAGAGAAGATAAAAAATTATGTAGTTCGAGGGTCCCTCTGGGAATCTTTTTTTTTCCTCGAGGAACAACTTTACAACTTTGCAACTGATATTATTCCTGTTATACCTAATGTCCTTCTCATGTATGCATTAGTCATCACTTCCACCCTATTGCGTTACTTTCATCTGTCGACATATCTCGCTTGGTTGGAAATTTAGAGAAGGATAAAGATAGAAATCAGTGCACATTATATATGTCGTCGTAATGTCTTTTGCACATTCGAAAGAGAAACTTTGTTGGGTAATTGGAGTGGGATGAAAAAGAATGACTTTTATATTAGCCTGGGACAGAGTTTGTAGTCGAGCCAAAAACGAAAGTCGGCTTCTGCTGGGTTGACTGGTAAAAATGGTAAGAAGAGGAGACTCGTTGACAGTGATTGAGTTCTTTATCCGCCCAATTTGTATCCAATCAAGCAATTCTTTGAAAATAATAACAATAAAAAGAGTTAAAACGAGCTAAACTAATAAAAATCTACAATATCTTGGTTCAATAGGTTAACGGTGAGTATTTACCTATTTACAGAACAAGGCAAACATTTTACTTTTCAGAAACTCCACCTCCTTCCTTTCTCTGTCTTGAAATGATTGAGTTGATATACGTTTCTCTTTTGTTGTTCAGTGTGAATTGTATACATTACTAACAAATGTAGACAACTTTCTTTGCTCATTTCAAATGAACCGAGCTTCTGTCCTTTTGTAGATTTGCTGGGGTTTCTTTTTCGTAGTCCTTTGGATTTAAAGAATGAATTGACTTTTTGACGCTCGCACACATAAGAGAAACCTTATAACTGTCCATGTCACCGTTTTCTTAGTCTTTATTCTCGTTGATGCTGTTTGGTAGTCCGCTTTCACTTGATCTTTATATTTCACATGTAATGAAACCGATTTTTTATGGTGTAGTAAATATGGGGCTTTGTAAGATTGTGGTCAAAATTGTATAATTGTAAAAGCTTTTGTGAATAAATGGAGTGCTTCCGTTTTTACAGACAACAAGCTTCATTTGCGTTTTTACTACTTCCTGACTCGTTCCATGACCATGACAAAACATTCAATATTGAAACTGTCAACCTAAGTACTTCACACAATATTTGGTATAATTTGGTCATAGAGAAAACTTAATGGTCAGAATCACGTGAAATTTAGTGATCTTACTCGGTGCTGAAAGTTCTCCTATAAACGATCGTTTTCATTATGCTACTAGTGTTGTTTTCGGATTAATTCAAATGACAACAAAGTTCTTGCAGCTATTCTCCCTGCAACTTTGTTCTCATCGTTCATTGTCAATAAACAACAACTAATGTCACCTCTTGTGCAATGATAAAGTGTGAAAACTACACACAAATGACTATATAATTGGAGATTGGAGAAAGATTATGCTCGTAAGAAACACACACACGAAAAGTCGAGAAAATTACTAGTTTTTCTTGTCAAACTAACTGATTATTATGATGTCTACGAAAATGCACAAAGCTAGTCTGGCGTTGAAAGTTTTAGCTGTCCACATGACACTAAACTACAATATAAACACACACTGTTTTTACTGAAAACGAAGAACCGTGTGCAAGTGTCAAAACACTTTCCTATTTTTTGAGTTCCTGACTCAGAGCAAGTTGTTATTTCTCCTGGGATAAGAGTGTCGTGACTTTCCCGACTCAAGGCTTACTCACGTCTGTTCTCTCTTACAGGTTGCGAGTCATGCTTATATCCCAACATTTTCTCTGTTCACTTCTTCCAGTCACACACTCACACTCTTCTGTTGGGTTTGCTTGGTTAAGCGAAAGGCAGCCAGAGCACCCTCTCTCTGCTCTTTTCCTTACACTCTCAAGCCGCTACCGAACCGACCCGAAAGCTTTCTGTCTTCTGTTCAGAATAGTATAGGGTAAAAAGCAAAACCGGATATATGAACACTACACCCGCTTCTATTTATTTTTCTAGCTTTTTCTACTAAAAAACCTGATACGCTCTATTATAAAACGAGTAAAAATGGAAGTACAGTGAGGTAAAGCTTGTAGTTGTAGATATCTTCCTATAACGAGTGTTTTGCATGCAACGAACAAAAAAAGGGAAACTCATGGCTGGACGGGAGAGAGAGCTGCTGGAGTGAAAAAGTGACTAGCAGCAGTTTAGTTCTCTGATCGCTGTTGCTTTGTTCATTGGTTTTTTTCTCTACCGTTCCCATTTTCATGGCAACTACAATTTCATGGCTGACTCATTAACAGAGAAATTATCAGGATTGAAGCATATGAATGGAAACATGATAATTTCAATTAGATTAAAATCGACATGAAAGAATGTATTCCAAAGTAGATTACTGTTTGTTTATAAACGTGTACAGAATGTTCTTGAACGAGGCTTTGAAGCTGAAAAAAAAACAATCGGCTAATGTAGCGAAGTTAGATTTTAAAAAATCGTTCAAAGATTGCAAGGCAGAACAATGTAATTCTGTAAAAACATTATCTTGTATTTCCAAAGCTGTTGTTACCGTAGTCATAGGAGATATTCATTTAAGAATCGAATTTCGATACAATTCCTAGATGAACTAAAGCCCCATAACGACTGCAATGTAAGTTGGAATTTGTACACGCTCGATTAGGACAAAACTGTACTATGAATAGAAAATTTGCGTTTCAAATGTAAGGAAATCTCTTGAAATTCCCATTTGTCAGTTGGAGAATATATATTGTACATATTTGTATTCCAACACAGCAAGGTTTCTCTGCTGATTTCCATTATTCAACTATTCATTCGTAGCTCAGCCGTGAACCGACAGATGAGAAGAGACGGCAAACTTTAAGAGGAAAAAAGGAGTGAAAAAGGAGTGAAAGAATCTCTCGAATAACAGTTACAGCTCAGTTGCATCGCTCATAATGGTATCATCATCCTCTCTTCTTAAGCTGTAAATGCATTATATTGATAAACGTATAAAGGACAGGTTGCTATTATCTTTTTCTTTTCTCTTTTTTTGCGCTAATAGCTCAACGCGATCCTACTCCAAAGAAGAATAATTTAGCTTTCTGCCTTTCAAAAACAAGAGTGGTGAGAGAGAATAAGAGAGCATTACTAATGTGCTACTATTGTAGAATGATGATCATCATGATATGCATGCGGTAGGAGTGTAGTAATTCGTTAGTTGACTACATCAACTAACTTAACTCAAGTTTTTTCCCCCTCAGCTCCCTCACATTCTCTTTTTTTATCCTTTTATTGAGTCACGTATTTCTCCCTTTCTCTTTGTATTTATCTATCTTAGCTGCATGTACACCATTTCCGTGCTGTTTTTCAGTTCCGGTTCGCTTGTGCAAGTATTTTTTTCGAGAGGGAATGAAAATTGTAGAGCTCCAAAGAAAGGAGATCCAGAGGGCTTTTTATTTCATGCCGGGTGTCGTGCTTATATCCTAGTTACTCTTGTTCTCCTGTCTCAATGCTAATTAGCCAAATCTAGTTTCACTTTCATTGTCGCCTCTCTGATCTCCTCCGAGATGGAAAAAGGGAGCTCAAGAAGAGATTCCGTCTTTTTTTCGCTTTCCCCTTCTTTCATTCTTGTTTAACTGCGTATATCGAAGCATTACTCTTCCTGTTCATTTTTCTAGAGACTTATGCCAGTCTTAACATCTAGCAACTATTCAGGGATTTCAAAGACGTACGAATGTGAATGAATGTCTGACTTTGTAGGAAAAAAGCATAATGCTGTTTTTTCTTTTCGTAGCGGCATGAGATTGAAAGGTGGTAGTGGATGGAGAAAAAGTGAGAAGGAAACTGCATGGACCATTGCTTTCCCTCTTTTCTCTTATTATGTATGAGCTTCATATTATGTACAAGAATAAACGAGGATGTTGATGCTCATCGTCAAAGCGTCATCATTATAGTCCTGAATGAGCTTAACTAAGAAGGAAAAGATAAAAAGATTCTTTTTGTACAATCACCGTGCAACGAAGTAGCTTAGATGTAAGTGAAATTGTGAAATAGCAATGGAATCTCGAGCCGCGGTACGAAAGGGAAATAGATGAGGAGGAAAAGAAGTCTAGCTTATTAGTATTTAAGCAAAACGAATAGATGGGGAGGGAGAAAGATGGATATTATAGACAACCAGCAAATCCCTTTTGACTTATATACATGTTCATTTATTAATGAACTAGTCTCTTTTTACGAGTCTCTTCTCCATTCACTTGTGCTTATAGTTATTTATGCGCCCCATAATATACATCACAATTCTTCGTTTAGATAGTCAATTAGGCAGTTTGGTATTCGATTTACAATTGGAAAGCCAACACAAAATATCGGCATCTCTGAGTTGTGCTACTACCATTAATATCGGCTACTACAACTACTGTAGGTCTCTGAATACAATGGGTTTTCTAAAATATTCATCATACGGACGTTGTCAAGTATAACCAAACTCAAATCAAAATTGCAATTATTATGTAGCAGCAGCCAAAAGGAGGGAAATATTTTGCTCTGTATAATTGCATCTAAACAACTGCACGTATAAACAACTTTTTGTTAATATTGGCTGGCAGTCTGGCAGTACAGCCAGAGTGAAAATTTCTGGTCCACTTACTCTCGACGACATAAAAACGTTTAGCTCTTCTACATGTAAAAAAAAGCATCCATTTCATCCGTCAGCATAAGCGAGATGAAGACCAGAAATTTTCGTACTCTCAGTACTACGTTAACCAAATACTAACAATGTCAATAAGTCAGTCAAACGGATGCACAATTGACAATCAAAATATTTTAAGCTGGTGATAGTGGTGATATTGTATGGCTTCTGCGAAAGCGTACGTCGAAAGTCATTGCAAAATGAAATTATTCAAAGTTCAGTTTCCTTTCAAACTTGACCACTCTCCCATTTCGTTTCGATTTGAGTGTGTTATAACTTCCATGGGATTCTAACGGGAAAGCTGTCAATTGTCACTTTTTTTATTTCCTTGACAGCATTATAAAACAGTGCTTGGTCTAGAATATTGATGAAATGACATGGCGAGGAAGAAGCATTCGCAGACAGCCACCAGCAAGGATAAGGCTATAACTTATAGGGACAGATGGTTTTATTACACTGCACGTTCTTTTTCTCGCTTTATCTGTCCAAGTCCTGCTTTCATTTCCACTTTTATTTGTTACCATCTTGTTCTACATTCCATGAAATCGCATAAAACGAGAATGCAAGCTACATAATATATGAAAGATATGAACATACATAGTAGACGACTTACAGGACATTAGCCGTTAAACCGGACAATTGCACAATTGGAATTTTTTTTTGTGTGGTGAAAGCGGTTGTGTAAGATCCATACAAACTCTAGTTGCCCTTAACGAAGAACGAGAAAAGGACATAGGCCGGCGGAAATGGAGACAACTAGTAGCATAAAGAATGGAGAGAAAGTGTACAAAAATGGTCCCGCTCTGAAATCATTTTATGAGAAAAATCGAGAGATTTTTACAGTATTTCTTCGGGAAAGGAACATTTTATGAGCATGGCAATGTCTGTGTACCATTCATCGGAATAAATATACAGGGTTGAAAGGCACGAAAGCGGAAACACGTCAAGTCTACAGGCATGTGGATTTGTAAAGTATATATGGGAATGGGAATGATCATCAAACTATTCGACACTGTCACGCTTTCGGATGCGTTTTCCAGCTACTCCTTTAATTCTTCAACGATGTTATATACAAAAATAGCAATTCAATGAGCCCGACAACGGTGGCCAAGACGACAATAGCACGACCATTTCGAACAAGAGGGTTCATGACATGAGACGACGGGACGCGATGAAATGAAAGAAAGGAAATATGCTTGTGGCAAAGGACACTTCAAAAACGGCCATAAAAAGAGCTATAATATGGTTAGTTGAAAAAGAAGCAGAAAAAGGAGGCAAATAACATGGAAAAGAAGAGAAAAAAGTAATGCAAAGTGTTTTCAACTTTCATTTCGGTGAAAAGTAAGGAAATGTATTCCGGCAGGTTGCATTACTTCTTTTGGAAATAGAATTTGAAGAGAAAAGACGCTGCAGGCATTTCGTTTGAAGTACCCAAAAGGAGAGTTAGCGAAAAACAAAACCATATTTATGCCAAGAATATTTAGAATACGAATGGTCAGAAACATGCATGAATTCCAGATTTACCTGGCTCGTTTCTACAGATCTTCGATCTGGTAAATACTTCTGTTCTCGGTTTTATACTGGAACGTTTTACTCGTGTATTCAAAATATGTGAAGATATATGCATACAATATACAGCATTTTTGGTACAAATTAAAAACTGCCAGAACACAAAAGTTGCCATACCAACAGACATCCTGTACTAGACCAAGCCCAAGCCAAGACATGTATAACCACTTATAATCAAACCAAACCAGGACCCTTGTCGTATTAGCAAACTTTTTAGTACACGAGCAGCCTTAGAAGTAGGAAAAAAGAAAATAATAAGTTTTTGTATTTTATGGAAAAGAAGCAAGATGGTCCCATCAATTATTCATTCTACTCTAAGCTCGTCCTCCAGTCCTCAACTCAATTTGTTCATGTCCTCATGTGCACTTTGTTCTCCATGCAAACCTACAACAGTCATAGGCACTCACGTTGTACTGTAATAAATTCCTGTTTTTTCTTTTTAAAACCTGATGTACTGGGGTCATAAAATGAGCAAAACTCTGTTCACAAAGTGAAAGCGACAAAACCATTCCAGACTCTTTTAAAAGTAAGAATAAGGTATAATATTACTCCAATCATATATGTAGGTCTAGCACAAGTAATGAATTCCAACTCCTTCCATTTGGCCGTTAGCCATTCACATTTTAAAAAACCATCCTCTTGGACGAAAATGACCGTGTATATCTATTGTAAACAACGACCTGCAAACATGTTACCATATTTTTATGCACATATCTCTAAGACAGTCAACGAAAAGTAGAAGTCCGCATGCAAAAACTTCTTATTGCAGTATACACAGATGCTGTATCGTTGCAAGCATTTAGAAAGGATATACATATAGGAAATATAGCTTTAAAAGCGAATTTTCAGAACTCCTTCATAATAATAATATGTAGCTGGAAAAACTTAAGGTTTTTGGGCTAGGTAGCAATAGAGAGTTGGGTGCTCGATTTTTCTAACAATTTTTGTTTGGTACTGCTTTCTTTAGCTTCGTCATCATAGCCATTGCCATTACATAGGTTTCGGAAGCACCCTATTTATATTCACGAAAATTCTTTCTCCTTAGCCATAACAATAATACAGCTAGGACCAACTGGGATCCCAAGTTTCCTTTAGGTGACATGTTAAAGCACTAAACCAAAAGGAAACGCAAAAAAACAGTATGGGTGACTTGTGACTTTATAGCTAGGAAAGTATTAAACATAAAATTTATGCCGTGCTTCAATGAAGACTACATTGGAATGCTTTAAGCGTACCCACACACGTACCTGTTTTATTATGTACGTAGATAACAACATAAAAAAGGAAATGAAGAGACGTCTAGGTCGAAAGAGCACAGGTTGACTTTTTTCTTTAATGTATCTATCTAGTGTGTATTCGCAAACATCCCTTGGCGATGTGAAAGCATATTTTTGCATGCATTTCAGCTATTTTTATTTCATGAATGTGTCACAATGAGTTCCAGCGTAAATGTATTTTCCATTTTGCCCCCAAAAACCATCGCCTTATTGCACTTCCCCTTGCGAGAATCTCGTTTCTTTGTACAGACCCTTAGGCATACATATGCTTCCAATAAAAATGATGCGTACGGAATGAGGTTACTGATGGAAATGATGATGGCTTCAAGGGAGCCATGATAGTTTTTATACAAAAAAGCTCATACCTCGTACCTGATAGTTTTAAGGTGGTTATATAAATGTAACAGTGTGTATTGTGAAATCTATTCGTTTTGTTGATTCAAACAAAGTGCCAAAGTCAAAGCGTTCCAACCTTCAGGAGACTTTACCAATTGAATTGTGCTTTTGTCAAAGCATACAATTTGATGGTTCTGCATAGCTATACAATAAAAATGTAGCATTTTACAAAACATTTGACTTGGAACATTTTGTTTTTGTCGCTTTGGCTAAAATGCGAAATCTAAGAGAATTCCACTAATAAAAAGGCACTCACTTCGTTGACGGCATAATGCGGTTGCGATCAGTGTTATTTAGAGAAAAGAAATGACAATGATTATACCAAAACTTTTCCGCATAACTCGAAGCATTTTATAAAGAAAGGAAATACTGAGCTTCACTTGTTTTTCTATGGAACGTATCCTACAACGTGCATTGACTTGTGTGAAAAACAACATACTTTCTTCTCTCCAAAAACCACATCTGCTATCACCACCGCCGGCATCATCATCATTACATTCCGCTATAAGCCATGTGATCAAGATGATAATGGTGAAAAAATCCATTTTTGTTTCTTGAGTCAAAGTGCTAGATCGCGTAAAAGTGAAAAAGAAATGGCTGTGGTGAGTGAAACAGAGTCATAGAGGAGGGGTGAAAAACAACAAAATGTGAAAGTCATGTTCCATCATCGTCATCGCCAACTGTAACACCAAAAAATGCCTGATCTGAGTCTTAAGGTTCCCCCGTTGGAGGTTTTCACGTTGATACATTTTCAAATGCACTGGCATAGTAGTGCCTGTTTTGCGTGTTGATTCTTTACTTTTCCTTAAAGTTTTTGCTGCGTCTACTTAATTCTACAACGTATTACAGCTAATATAGCTTGATCGAAAAAGAAAAACGGATGTTTTCCTTTTCCTTATTGGCTACATATCAAAGAAACAAGGTATAAGTGTTTAGAATATCTACTGCAGAAAACGTTGTTTTTCGTAACCAGCATATGGTAATGTCCTGACCGCATCCACTTAGTCTGGCGATCTGATGGCCTATAATGAGATGAATATATCCATTAGGACAGCTATTAGGTGAAGATTATTACTCGGTTAGATTGCGTGGTAAGGAGTATACAGCAGTGCGTTGAGAGGAAACAAATCGACTTGGAAAAGTCACGAAGGATGTCATTATACAGGTGGAGCATCTTGAAACTTCGACGGAAGCCTTATGTAAAAAGCAAAGCATCAACGAAGGGTGATGACGAGCTGATAGTGATAACTGCAGAAAGTACTTCAACGATCTTAATAACGAAATGAAAGAAGATATGAAGAAGAGACGGAAAAATACTCATTTTCGTATCATTAGAAAACTTAATTTGCTTGTTTCAAGTGTTATAGTCATTATTGCCAGTTTTTACTTTGGTTTGTCTATTTTACCAGCCTAATGAAAAAGTTTGTTGCGTTTTACCCTGAAAAATATACGCAACCAACCTAACAGTCCTGATATACAATGCAATATCCTCTTGTATTTATAGTTTCAATTATTCCAAATTAAATTTTTCGGGAAATTTTAACCTGCATCGGTTTTGGTAGCGAGTTCAGGAGATAATCAATAAAAAGGTCATCCTTTACTGAATATAATAGCTCTGTACTTGCAACTGTAGACTATCGTCAGGCCTGATAATTGTTACAAATGAAGTACTTTCAGCTGAGTTAATAATTTGGAGTCGCTAGCAATGACGATTAATTATTCTTTAAGGGTTTGTCCTTCTCAAAACAACCCATTTTTATTCATGTTACCACGCTTTAACTTTGATCGTCCATTAAGATTTCTGCTTAATGGGGTATTTCGGTCATACCCTCGACTTCCTTTTACTTTTCATCTGACATATAAGTCAAAGTAGACATGTACGAGTGAAGTTGACAATCTCTTAAACATGATTTGAAGCTTGTCAAAATGTTAGGATTTCTACGAAACGATAAGAAATTAATGTTTGCATTGCTGACATGTTTTATCGCAAAAGACAAGATTTAAGTTCAGTGTTAAAGTAGCTTTTGCTACCTTGTCCTTGTGTATGATACATTTCTCTGAGCACTCACAATCAATGAATTGTTTTTTGTGGACTTGTCTATTTTCCTACTACTCAAGGTAATACTTCTGTTTGCTTTGTACAACCAATCGTGTGGTCGAATAAACCAAACCACACAAAAGTAGATAAGACGTCATTCAGTCTGTCAGCTTCGCTCAGTATGAAAAAAAAAAAAACGAAACAGCAAAAAGAAATGAAACCTTTCGGTTTGTGTATTCAACTGACTTTTCCCTCTTTTATTATTTTGCTTTTATGCGGAAATAATGTATCCGGATTCACCTATTCATTCACATTCAAAAAATATCTCATCAGTCAGTCAGTGAGCTAGGAGAAAAAGGATTAGATGTGCACAAGCTGTGTTGTTCTGTTTTTTTCTATTGTTGGCTTTTGTGAAAGCTGGCTTTTCCAAAAGTCAGAACACGAAATTCGCTGGCTCATGCATAAATTCATATTTTTTTTGGATAAACATACAACATAATACCAAACCACCAGCCTTTCTCGAAAAAAAAAACAAATTCATGATCTCAATTCATATAAAAAGCATCATCATAAACAGTCACATGGACAAGAGAAAAGTCAGCTTTCATTGTGGTCGGAATAAAAGTAAAATCTTAGTTCATCCACGACAAATAACATGTTGTGTAATGAAAACGTATGTGCATACATTTTGATTCACTCAGGTAAATTCCCTGGAAGAAACTGTACTTTTATACATTACACAAGTCTCAACTAGAATATTCCCTGCCGTTATGGATCATCAAGCCTTCCTTGCTTTTTCCGCCTCTTGACTCTTGTCTGTTTTCTTTACTTTCACCCAGCCAAACAAAATATACAGAAGCAGACTGTCCGGAATAAGTATTAGCTTGAAAGTAAAAAAACAGAAGGAAACTACGTAAATTTTTGTCATTTTCTCCGGCTGACGTGTTGTTGTTGTTATTACAGCTTTTGCCCTTTTCCCGAGGATTTTCTTGGATCAAAAATCTGTCTAGTAAACTTTCCCACATATACCAGCCTGACGATTCTTGTAACAGCACGGTGGCACGGCACTTCCATCATCTTACCAAGTCATCGTATTTTCTTTTTGGCAAGATTGTTTCTCTAAGTACGCACATGTACTATTTTTCCCCCATATGGATAAAAAAATGTTCATTTTCGGTGATAACGCAAAGCTAAAGCGTTACCACATAAGACATGTACTTCATCTAGGGAAAGAAAAGCATCTATATTTATAAATACTTAACCTCGTTTATTTGAGAGAAAGTGGGTATGTCTTTTAGCAAGTCTAATGGAATATTTTGTTCACGACAGAAAAGAACCGTGAAAAAACAAGACCATCATCTTGTACGGGTTTATTTCTTTCCTTGTTTTTCTTTCATCTCAACTTATCGTGTGGGTTTTACACATGAACTGTGGGTACAACTTACTGAGTATGGTGTGTACTGTAGTGTGCACACTTGTCGGTATTAGAAAATTTTTCTCAAGAGTTGACTTGAGATTCTCTTAGATCTAGAGACGTCAGGAGATGATATATGTAGGGGTAAAAATGTCTCCGTGTCCAAACGCTAGGTCGACTTCAGGTTAAATCTATTACGATTTAAGACAACATTGACTGAAACCATTACTCAAAATTAGATGGATCTTGTTTCTCTTTTATTTTGTGTACATGTATTTTTTATTCCAGAAACGCGTGGAATCATATGCTACACTAGATTGTGAAAGTGCGACAGGACAGAGACACATTGTGGAAGTATTAAAAGGGCAGATATTTTGGGGTTGTTTTTGAGCCCGATGCGGCATACATTTCAAAATAAAAGTGTACTGTCACAATATCGCACCGCAATTGTTACGGGAGGTATATTTAGTCAGTTGAGCCGAACCAATTCCAGATGTTGACTTTCTCAGACGGAAATATCTGAGAAGAGAAAAAAATACTTTTAAATGTTCAGCATGTGGTCGAGAATAGAGCCTCTAATCTCATATAATTCATATATAGTTGATAGTATATATATTCATGACGTTGGAAAGAAGGATGAACCGGCTTTAGAAAAGCTTGCGATTTCACTTTTCCTTCCATGAGGTAACTAAAAATAAAAGGAATGTGTTTTGATGGTGGCGGTATAGTCAATATGAAGCTCATGCACACGTTTGTTTATAGTTAGATAAAGGAAAATTGTGTTGGACAGGAGGACATTTGGGACGTTGGACGTGAGAGAAAGGTAAAACTTAGAGAAACCCGCATCACACCAATTTTCCATTTTTGTCTAGGATTCTCTTAACTCGACAAGCTTAGTCAGACTGCACGAATCAGAAAATGGAAGAAAGTCTAGCCAGACTAACTCTCAGAAGGAAAGTCAAGTAAAAGTCAACTAGCTTTTCGCACGAACGAAGGAACGCTTCAACAAAAACTAAACGAAGTTAAGGTAAAAGTATTGAGTTTGCCAACAACAGGAATCAAGAAGGGACAAGGGAAATTACTCAAAAAAGAGAAAAGTCGTGGAAAAAAAGATCGACAGGATGGACAAGGGAGTGAATTTTACGTGCAAGTAAATATCTTCTACAACACAAATACAAAGAACTTACTACATTTTCCTTTTTGCGTCGAACAGATTGATGGAAGGCTATCTCTGTCTTAGTTCGACTGGTCTAACTTGGAAAAATTTTTCATGTTGTATGTATACCAACTTCCCATGAGTAAAACCAGAAAGCATTGCAGTCACAGTCTCCTTTGTATTGGTTTATTTGTCAAGTTTTTTTTTAAAATAGAAAAAGCAATTTTCTACGTGTGGCTTGGGTAAAGGTCGATTTCACTGGGGTAAATAGAGCAAGTTGATTAACTGAAGAAAATTGACATTTTGTTTGCAAAGGAAAATTAAATCATGAAGGTAGATAAATGCCTTGAGTTTACCTTTAGGATCTTATCTTAAATGTTGTTAAGTTCAGGACGATGTGTAAAAGTATGGATGGTTTCTACAAAATGTAAATTATCCTTCGTAGATAATAGAGGTTTTTTCTTTTGGTAATGATGCTAAAATTGCCTGCTCCAGGGCATTACGGAAACAATCAGGTTGTTTCTCTTTATGAGCTTTGCTGTATTTTTTAAAGACCCTGCTGCGTTATCTGAAGTTGCAGTTGAGCTTGGTTTCTAAGCATGGCGATTACATTTTTTGGTAATGTGAGCCTATCTGCTATGATTGCAAGTTATAAATGATGACGATCAGTCATAAATAAAAGGATAATGATACCAAGTTTCATTTTGAACAGTTTCCCTGAAAGTGTCAACTATCTTCACTAGCGACAATAATAATAACACCAACAACTATTATGCGCTAGTTCAGTATACACCTCCTATTCATTCTGAGAGAAAGCAATAACGTGAAAGGAGCAAGGAAATGATGGAAAAATAACGAGCTAAAATTAAGGATAATGATCATGATATACCGTATCATTTTTATTCGGTGAAAAAAAAAAACAAGACAAAAATACAAGTAAGGGAAAGGCTACTGCTATTACTTGCGATGATGAGAGAATGGGTATATTTCATAGGAACTAGGAACATAGAAAATGCTAAGCGTTATTTGAAAGGATATGATACAAGCACAGCTAGTGTTACTCTGACTCGCTGATACAGCATTGATACAGCCATGAGCCCTAAAGTCGGGTGATATATCACATAACATAGTTATATGCCATTATAAAAGGAAAGAAAGGGGCATTAGTGAAAAAAAATCAAGAGGGTGAATATTAGAAACACCCCCACTAGAAGAGATCACTCATGACATGTATGCAGTGGATAATTCGAAAATTATACTCCTTTCATCACACCAAAATCACTTCTATTGCCCGATATATTTTGTCTACTGGCAAAGCATCGTGCACTCGTTAAGCTGAAACATTGATGACACTATCATTAAACATGATTTAGGCACAGTTTTCGTGCTCTAGTTTGTAAAAATAATGAAGAAGCTTTTGGAATGAAATTACATTTCTGATTCCTAACACCATTAGGTTATGAATATGAAAATTATCCACACGATTGGAATTAAATTGTTTTCAAAAGAAAAGTAGGACAGCGTTCGGCAGTTTAAGCTATTTTAGAAACATATGAAACGTGCACAGTGTGAAAAGCCACAATTGCTGACTTAAACTAGTGTTTAAAACGGAGCAGGGTGACCGTAAGTTTTTCCTGATCAGACATTTGCGACAAAGATATTCTGATCAACATTTAGAGAAAATTACACGTAAGCGCAAAACCTAATTGTTTACTGCACCACCACTTCACATTAGCCAAAATTGCCTGAAGCATTCAGTAGCAGTTTTGGAGAAAATCTACATCGAGATTAATCAAAACGGCACGCTTGGGGGGTTCCCATATAAAGATACCATCCTGGTTTCCCTTTCACTTAATCTTAGTGGCATGAACCCATGAATATTTAACGTGGGTTCGCACAATGTCCAAAAATGGAGTGTATAATGCAACTCCGTACACATGTGGAAAAATATATAAATTTACCATTGAATTTTCAAACCAACCATGTCCTTCAATGTTACGAACTAAAACTTATTTTTATTCTTCGGATGTGTACTGGGGATTAGGAAATGCAATACAGCGTAAAATAACATGGATATTATGAGTTCGATGAAAAGAGGGGGTGACAGCAGATGATATAATCTCATAAAATGAAAATCCGAAAACTTTACTCGCTAAGCCGCACTGTGCACTGCTGTTGCATCCTGGTTTCAGGTTAACAACAACCTTTTGAGGAAACGGCAATTCCATGCGTGCATATGTGAATCACGTATGCACGTGTCACTATATTTTTCCCTTGCACATTGGCTCATAGAAGATCACAGTATAAATACAGAACGGTTTCATAATGTACGCACATATAAAAGGTGGCACGGGTAATTTCTATTCATGTATAAAAATATAAGATCTCATTTCTCCCTCTCACTGTGAGGTCAATGTTTACTTCCCCACAAACATCAAACTGTTGCCGTAATCTTTTTGGTCGTGACTTGCGAGGCAGCCAGGGAAAATATAGTTTGTTGACAAGTAAACGATTATAGTTGAGCTACAAGGATAAGTCCCTTCCTTTCTCTACTTCTAGCTTCAATATATTTTTTCATTGGACTTATTCCCTTCACCATTGAATTATGCGCATGAGGAAAATATTCCGTAGAATAATTTAGATTAATGAAAATACCACACGTCATCGTTCCACGAAATTTTGTATGCACATGAACTAATAAATTAATGTGTTTTTCTGTATCGCGTATTGTCAGGATACAAAAGATAACTGACTGTCAGTTGAAGAGAAATTGGCTCGCCGGAAATTACAAATTCCAGATTACATCACAGTAGACCAACTCCATATCCAATGTGTCTTTCATGCTTGGACCTTCTCCTTTTGTCATTGGACATGTTTTTATTGTGAATTTACGAGCCGATAAATGTTACTTTGTACTTTTGCATACGCTCACAATCCACGCTTCATTTGGTAGTTATAAACTATCCAGTACTTGCGACTGGGGACTAATAACATGCTATTGATTTCTATTTGGTCATTCTAATTTATTATCATTGAACTTAAGTCTCACATCCGGTCGATTCCGGTTGTGAAACGGGTAGAATAGCAAAGTTGGAAAATCTTGTCATCACTGCTTCTACAAAGTTCTGTTAACATTTTGTATTTGTATTTTGTATTGTGCCTAACTTTCATTTTTACTTTTACGCTAACTCTAACTTTTATGCATCTCATCATTTAAACAAACTGATAATAGATTAAGAACCATTCTGTGTCGTATTTTGAACACGAAGTTGTCTGTAACTAGAATCAAATCTTGTTAAATACTTACCATACATATATCGTTCAAAACTCCATTGAGACTCATACTCATTATGACAAGAATTCATACATTTAGGATATATGTCCCACGTCCAGGAATCCCATGTGAGTATGTCGATTTTTATGAGATTGAGACAAGTTGAATTTGTTCTACAAAGGAAAATAAGGCATAGGAAAGCACCGACGTAGACAAATTTGTCATGCCGTCGACACGTCCACTTGCTGGAATTAGATGAGATCTTTGCAAACATTCAACATTGTCTTCAACAACTTCCTCCCCGACAGGCGAAGCAAATATGACATTATTCTTATCGTTCCATTCCAACATCCAGTTGTGTATGACACCTTGGTATCGTGGGTAGCCAAAACCTGATTTTGTACTTGAGCTGAGTCTCCCAAGACAAAAAGAGTGCTTGCTTAACGTGTTTTTCTATGTCTGTGTTTACAGTTTACGCATAGGGGAATAACGCACAAAATGACGAGGCATCTTGAGTTTATATGGTGCAAGGAATTGAAAGTTGCCGTAACAGAACCCAGGATATGGAAAGAAAAGTACGAGGAAGAACGAGTAATGAAATAGAAAAGAAAATAATAATACCAGCGAGTCTGTTGTGATAAATGATTTTTTTTACGGAGGACGACAGATCCCAATTTACTTCCAGTTTTCCACATGGGGAATAAACTAGAATCTTCACATGCTACTATATTTTGACTTCTAACATCAAAAGCGATAACTGAAGGTAATTCATTTTTTGGAATTTAGCCCCAATGATGACAAAGTTATCAGCATCAGTAAATTAGAAAGAATGTTTTATGTCTACAAATATTTTCATGAATGTGACCCTAATGCAAAGGCTTGGTAGAAATGAGTTGATAACAAGAGTTCGCCAGTTTATAGTTTGCTGAAGCCTCCAGCATTCCTACTTTTTAACTACATTTCCAAATAGAAGTCAACTGTTTTTATCGCACTAATCAAAATGGTTATGAAAGTCATAACCTGGATCTAGCTTGGCCATTGAACACACCAATGAAAACAAACAGTATCAAAAACTTTTATTCGAATTAAGGTTAAATGGCTAATTTTATCCATTTACCTCTTGCCTTTCTTCCTCTATAATTAGTTCAATGAAGCAAGTGGACAAATCCGTTTCAATCATAAATGTTTCCATTCCAGAAGTATTAAAATTAACAAGATAGTCAGAAAACTTTGGTATTACTTTGGCTAGTCATGCAATCAAAAGTTGTTCAAGATATCCCCGTCTGAAGCACACAGGGAGCATATTACACGATGGCTTCGTCACATTTTCATCCTGGATTTCCTACAGTATGTTTTGTAGTTACGTGCAAGAGAAGCTCAAGGAGAAGGTGGGGTAGGCAATAAGATAAGCTATAAATCACGGATATTAACCATTCCAGTCATAGATGAAAAAACTTTTCTATCTTTTGCAACAACATAAATGGAATGAGATTTGCTGATGATGATGATGACCGGAACGATGATGATTCCAGCAGATAACGAATGATCACTGTGCCTTGTAAAAAATCAGCGATGATATGATCTCAGCCGTATTCCAGTTGCCAAACTCCTCATATGGAAGATTTACTCGGATAACCTGTCTAGTAAGAGTAAGAAACCATACTATATGTGCAATTTTCTACAATAAACTAGTCTCAACCGATATCCTGCTCTTCTTAATTTTGGAGTTGGATCAGAAAACTTATTGAATTACCAAAAACATGCTATATTCTACGCTTTTTTACTTTTATTAAGGTTACATATAAAAGCTCTTGGAAAAATATACATTGAACATTCTGTATCAGCTTTCAAATTCTTTTTCTTCCTTCTTCACTTTGTGTCGATATTTTCGTGTAGTCTTTCATCATCCATCCGATCTTATTTTTTTTCTTTCATCAATATACTTTTCCTTCTAGTTTCAAGGAATTCCGCTATTTTTTCGTACACATACTGCTGTGTAAGGAGTCTTGTTCCGACATTTCAAATAAAGGAAGGAATCCATATGCCTTCTTTGTGAGTACAAAAATGCTGAGAGAAAAACTCTCGGAAAGAACTCTGTAAAGGGTTCAATCTTGCGAGAAAAAATCAAGTAAATCTTTTTCATTAATTTTGTAGACCAACAAGTCCAGCTCCTAGGATCGAAATTATTTACAACTTTTGTCGATATTGAAATACACGTGAATGGATAAAATATTTATCCTTATCATCCTTCCACACTTGGATAGGATAAAGCCATCCATTGTACTTTGTGCATACTATGGATGAATACACGTTCAAGAACTTTGTAATTTGTTAGCAAACACTTAAAATTTTATTCCGTCCAGATTTTTATGTTTTTAGCGGAAAATAAAAAACAAAAAATGAATCCAGCGTGTTTGAGGAATTCTGGTCCTAAAGGAAGCTTGTTTTGATGTAAAATGCATACAAATGAAACGTGATGGCGAGTCGATTTATAAGAACAAAGGGAAATACACAGGTCACGTAAATTATGATTTCAGGGGGAGCTCCATTCTAAATTAATGCTTTCACTCATCGGTAATTTGAAACTTCTGCAAAGATTAACTAGATCAAAGCAAGTTTTTAAGGCTGACTGCTCTCCGACAGGAGAAAATTGTGATGTTTTGTTTGACGAAAAGTGGAAAAGTAAACATTGTGTCTACCTGCGTCGGATAACTATCTGAACTAAAAAGTTACGGCTACTCTCGCTTCCAATTTGCAGGATAAAAAAACAATGACTTGCGGGAGATGAATTTGGTAAGTGTACTAAAAAAAGGTAGTTGTAGGTGTAGAGAGAAAATCCAAAGTCAGCATTACTAAATGAATGAAAGCACGAGCCAAAAAGACAGCGGGTAATGAAGATCGAAGACGGACGTTTCGGTTGTAGATATTTCCATGGACACGAAGAGAAAAGTAAATTGGGAGGGAGAAAGTATGACTGTTGTGCCAAATTCACTACAGCATTGCTGCTGCGTGACAAGCATCCAAAATCCAAATGTGCTAAGACAGAGGAACTGCACATAAATGAAAACAAACGGTAAAAATAAGGACCCATCTGCTAAAGTATATTTAGCGTGATTGTTTCTCAACGATTAGAACTCTCAGAATGATAAAATGCCATTATGCATACTTTGCTAATTTCCCTATATGCTAATTAAGCAATGATTCAAAGCTTTCCGCGTTTTATATCACCCTGGGATACAACCAAAGCTTTTGGACGTGAAATTACGGAATATACGCTTTTTTTTTATCAATTCTCATAACGTTTTCTTTCTTATTGACAAAGCGCACAATATTTTAAAAAATCGAAAAATCTGGATGGTTTAAAAAAAGTGTTTGCTTCCGGTGTAACTATTTGGTAGTTTCTTTTCCTCGTACACCGTTAAGTTTGAAGCTCACTCGTAGGACGTAGCCAAACACTAATTTGAGGAACCTCAACCAAGGACTTTAGTTATGGTTATGGAATCTGAAGACTTCCTGGTTCATCCTGGAGATACCACCGAGGAGGGTTTTACTACAACGGCTCGCTTCGTTTGCAGTGCTCTGATACTTCATTTGGTCATAGAATCTCTAAAGTTTATAGTGGAACAGTGGTAAGTACTTACGAGTGATGACTGATGAAACTCTGCTTACAGCTTACAGCTTACAGTGCATTTTCTGTCTTAACATCAAAATATTACATTAAAATATTTGATTAACTATAGGAAAGGAATTTCAAGAACTTCGCGACTTGAAACAATCATGCGCTTCCAATTTAAGATGATTCATTGGGAACGGCGGAGGATAATGAAATTAAACAATAAAATCCAGAAGCGGCGCATGGACAAGGGTCTATCAATTGTATTCGATGCACTGTTTGAAATCCAACTGTCCATAGATCGACTGCGGCCTAGCATCTCAGTTGATAGGGACAGTGAAGTGGAAGAAGATGAACGGGCAAGAAATGGAAGGTGAAACTTAGAGGAATGCTTAGTTTTCAACGTGGGAACCTACGAATGACGCTTATTGCCAGATCGATTAATTAAGAAATCTGTCAAGCCTCCTATTGAATTGTACGGATTTTTTAACGTATGAAGTTATCGTTCAATAAAAATAATAAATTATAGTTTTCAACCTTAATCAAACAAATCTCCAATGTTAACGATTAAACGCGACCCGTCACTTTAAATGGAGGATTTTTTTCATCAATTACACCTATTGCCGGACGCATACAAAATGAAGTATCCGCTCCCGTTACAAATTAAAGATTGAACCTATAATGGGCCCTATGAATTTTAAAGCAGAATGTGATAGAAATGCTGAAAATGAGTTACATTTATGTATGCCAGCAAGCAACACCTCTTTACTTTCACTCCATGTACGCATAAATCTGCAGGCAAACTGCAATGTTGAATGTTAAGTATTTCAACCACACGAATACACGATCACAACGTGAAAATTCTTGAGCTATATATATATAATTGACATAAGTACGCAGTAGAGCAGATTATTATTGTCTATTGTCTTCACATGATTACGAATACTACAAAGGATCGTCATTAGCAGCTGGCCCTGTTGGTATGTTTATGAGCTATTAAAGTTTAAATACTCATCAGTCCGTAGGCTACGTGTGTGTTTACAAGAGCTACGCCGATTCAAAACTTAGATTTTATATTGCTAAATTCCCACATTATGATTGCCGTATATTCTGTGATTGTATGGTTAGTCGGTTCTCATGCTCATTTACTTGTTCACAAAACAAATACGGTCAGAACTGTAGCACAGGATCCTCATATCAAAAATCTCAACGTAACATTCAATTCAGGTTAGTTAAATTTAATTCTTATTGCAAACGAATGCCTAATTTTACACTCTACTTTGTCCATTAATACTATGTTTTTCAGCCACTGTTACATTTAAACTTAATGGAGTTCCGGTCAAAGAGGAGAAGGATAACATTCATCCAAACAACATTGAAGAAGCCTTGTCAAAATATGCATGCAATCAAGAACGTCCAACGTTCAAAGTTGGCCCGGATGGGCTTCTGGAATTGAGTATTGAGTATGCGTGTCAAATGGACCATAACGATGACCACTCTAGAACCTTATACATTGTCCTTATTGTTGGATTATTAGTAGTCGTGATGACTGCTGGAGTCTTGGCAAAACGAGCAGTTACAACAGACGGGTACTAAGAAAATTTAACTACATAGCAAAATTAGTTTTTATAAGCTTTACTAATTTGTACTTGAACTGTTTCAGTGAAATAAGCTGGCGAATGTGGAGAGTACCACTGCGCCGACATTTATCCCCTGAAGAATGCACTGAAGAACCATCAGGAAGTAATGTTGCCACAAAAACCGTCGATAAAGTTTACAATGATACCACTTTGTCAGACAAACTCAGTAGAACAATGATAGGTGAAACGTCTAGATCAGTTCCAAGAACTGCGGAGCAGTAATGCTTCAAGCGTATTTCATTCCATGGAATTGAATGCAAAATGCAAACCAAATTGAATTTTTAATGCTTCAAGTTAGGTTGTTCACATAATTTTAATAGGTACATACAATAAATAATTTACTTTCATATACACTTAGAATCATTATTGTAACTGATCAAAGGCAATCGGTATAAGTATTAATGATTTGACAGGCAGTACTACAACATAATAATAATTAATTAAATTAAGTAATTGTAACTTATGAGAGGAAGAAAAAAACCCTACCGTAGAATGCGGATACTTGTCTGTGATGGGTATGTGCTA
The DNA here is from genome assembly GCA_036561885.1 of Salina celebensis. NCBI lineage: Eukaryota > Metazoa > Arthropoda > Collembola > Entomobryomorpha > Paronellidae > Salina > Salina celebensis. Next base: position 6,938 of record JAAXOA010000134.1, on the reverse strand, counting down.
TCATTGATTCAATTAGTGTCCTAATAGGAAAGACTTGTTTCTCTTGAGCGTATAGCATTTTTAAGGGCTCTCAAAAGATGACTAACTCTCGTTACATCCGCGTTGGATGCAAATATTGCAAATCTCAATACCTTGCCATCAGTTGGTCCAAATCCCGCGGAGATTTCAATGTTATAGCTAGAAAATTATAAAAACAATGCGATTATTACATATTACAGTGAGCCATTTCGCATTAGGGCAGATTTTAAATTGACTGTGGTTACTTTCTAAACATGTAATTGGCAATCTTTTTGGGATCTTTTCCTGGTGGCGGGTTGACTGTAGTTATCCCGATAAGGCGATCATTTGGGTTTAAAACATAATGCTCAAGACCAAGTGCAGCCAAACCTCTGTTAAGATGCTCTTGAGATAGTGCATGGCGCTTTAAAGTATTTTCCATGCGTTCCTCCACAATAGTTGCTAACGCTTCTCGCAACGCATACAATACTGGAAGTGACAGTGACTGAACTCGGTCCCGATCAGGGTTCCTGGTGTTCCAAAGCTCGGCTTGGAGAGATAAATCCGTTTGATAGGCGCGTGGTGGCGTTAACCGGGCCTTTATTTTACTCCTGTTGGTTTATCAAGAAATGAATTTTTACCTGAACCAGCAGACAAATTTAAAACAGAATAAAATGAGCTTATTCATACACAGCTCGGGTTGACAAAGAAACTGGAGCAAGGCCTACAACACCGCCAAGTCCCTTATGGCTGCTAAAGAAGACAGCGTCAATTTTGTTTCTGTCCATCATGACAGGTTGAATACCTGCCACAGCTACAACATCCGCAACTAGTAAGGCACCATACCTGACATCACACAAGACACAAACTCTATTACGTACATACTCTTGAATTGGAGAAAATCTAATTCTACAACAAAAAGTTACTTTTGACACAGCTCGCCGATTCCATCAAGTCGTTGGTAAACACCAGTGGAGCTTTCACCTTGAACTGCCAAAACAATATCTGGTTTGTGTGCATTCAGAGCAATTTCTACTTCTTCTGTAGTAAAGACAGTTCCTGGATCCTTTTTGAAGCGAATTACATGAGCACCTGCCAAAGAGTTGTATTATATGAACAAATGCAATCATAAGTTGTTACAAGATCTGCAGAATACAGCGATTTAAGATATTACGCAAATGTATATGCGTACCAAGTCTTTCTGCCATGTTTGCCATCAATTCGCCCCAATATCCGCTAATCAGTACCAAAACTGTATCACCGGTTTCAATCAGGTTATCTAAAACGGCATGACATGCCGTCGTTCCTGTTCCATGAATTGCAAATGTCCAATCATTTTTTGTTTGTATAACATATCGTAATCCCTCCTTAATATCGCTTAGAATCTATTTTTTTAAACAATCGTTTCATTTCTATCGTATTGATGCTTTCGTTCCATCATAAAGCAAAATTTATATTACTAACCTTGTCTGCAGCAGGCTCGCTCATACTTAATTGAGGCAAACTCAACGCATTTTTAGATTTTACATATGGATCGGGTGGTGCAGCACTGTTAATTTGTCTAAAAGTAGTTTTTATAGGTAACCGTAGACTAGATGGAGGAGGGAAGCTATGAAGCTCTTGATCTATTGTACCAACACCTGTAATTTAAAAAAATAAAACTCGACATTATGAATTTCTTTTTTTAAACCTTGCTTGCAGAGAAAAGTTTACCTGTTCCATAAATCGACCGTTTCTTTCTACCCCAACCCCAGCCTCCAATGTTGTGTGCATGTTGAGGTAAGTAGACGTATAGTGGTCTGTAGTGTCGTGCTGGAGCCACTCCCCATCGTCTCATTCTGGTACCCATACCCTGCTGAAGATCTTTCGCATTATTATTCAGAAAATCTGCGAGTCCCTTATCACTGAGTACGTTCGTGGTAAATCCTTCTTCTGCCTGTTTTCCTGGAACACTTTCCACCGGTTTAACAATGCTGTCATTTTTCAAAGCGGCTTTCTTTTCTGGCTCAAGTACGTGTTCAATTTCGGTCAAAGCCTCTTTCTTTCCCTTGTCCGTTCCAGTGGCTGCTAACTCGTGGGCAGCATCCTTCAAATCTTCCTTTGCTTTCTCTCCCATTGGTAGCTGAAAGCCTTTCAGGTTAAATGCGTGTAATAAGGCTTCATGTAAATCTTCCAGTTCTCCTTTGTTCATCGTTGTTAGCGCCAGTTTGAAGTATTGCTTTCTATCACCGACAATACTATTTTGGAGAGCATCGAAAACTACGTTTTTCAAGTCTAATTTCGGGTCCAAAAGGTTGTCTGTTTTCACTAGGCCAGAAGGCACAGGTTTCGCTGTAACTGTATCCTTAAGTTCCGCTACCTTTTCTAATGGTTGTGTTACTTTCTCAGCCACACCATCCTTTACGTCTTCGATTTTATCGGGTATTGTCAATTTGGCGTTTTCTAACTTTTCCAAGACATCTTCAGACTTATCGCCAATTAAGCCTTTTACGTCTTCTACCTTTGAGGGAACGTCGGGTTTTTCCGGTACTATGTTTTTCAAGTCTTCGATTTTATCCAAAGGTTCCAAAATCTTTTCTTTTGTGTCAGATTTGATATCTTCAGTTTTTTCCAGTAAATCAAGAAGCTTTCCGACAACTTCAGTATCCTTTTCTGGAGATTTATCCACTGATTCTTTCAGTTCTTCAATTTTTTCTAAGGGCTCGACGACTTTCTCACCAACGACGTCCTTAAGGTTGTCTTTCAATCCGTCCACCTTTTCCAATGGTTCCAGGATCTTTTCTCCTCCAAGGTCTTTGAGATCCTCAAGTTTTGTTAATGGCTCTGTTACCTTTTCACCTATTAGGTCCTTTAATTCGTCCAGCTTTTCGAATGGCTCCCCGACCTTTTCGCCCGCCAATTCTTTGAGATCTTGGACTTTGTCCAATGGTTCTGACAATTTTTCACCCAGCAAGTCCTTCAATTCATCCACCTTTCCGAGTTGTTCCTTGTCCTTTCCATCTGCCAATTCTTTGAGATCCTCCAATTTTTCCAAAGGCTCCGTCACCTTTTCTTCCAACAAATCCTTCACGCCTGGAATTTTCTCCAGTGGTTCTGTAACCTTTCCACCTAACAAGTCTTTCAAATCCTCAATCTTTTCCAAAGGTTCTGTCCCCTTTTCATCAACAAGTTCCTTGACACCTTTAACCTTGTCCAGGGGGTCGGTTACCTTTTGGCCAGCCAAATCTTTGACATCTTCGAATTTTTCCAATGGTTCTGCAATCTTCTCACCTGCCGAGCCCTTCAGGTCCTCAATCTTATCAATAGGTTCAGTAAGCTTTTCCATTAATGAATCTTTTACATCTCCGATTTTATCTGAAGCTTCTTCCAGCTTTTCACTGGCGGTATCCTTTAAGTTTCCAAGCTTGTCTGGCGCATTAGCCTTCTCGGCATCAACTTCCTTGATACGCTCAAACTGATCTAATGGGTCCTGGACCTTTTCAGTTACTACTTTCTTAAGGTCTTCTGCTTTTTCCAAAGGATCTGCTGCCTTATCTGCAATTGTATTTTTCGCTGTTTCGACTTTTCCCGCAGAATCGCCGACCTTTTGACTAACTTTGTCTTTCAAATTGTTAATTTTGTCTGATGGCTCGGCCACCTTTTCATTCACCATTTCCTTTAAACCTTCTACCTGTTCTGGAAGCATAGGCATCAAAAACCTCTCCAGTGCTGCTGCTTTAACTGCCTCAATTAAGCCTATTGGTAGTAATTGAAATTCAGCAGCATTTTCCAGTGGCACATCTATAAGTACTCTTTTCAAATCAGCCATTTTTGAAGGAGAAACAACATCTTCAACTTTAGTAACTTGGGGCTCAATTTTGTTAAGAAGAGATTCCTTTGTTTCTTCGCTCTTCTCGATTGAGTCCCCAAGAACCATCATAGGTAAGTGATTAGTCATCCCAAATGACTCCATTTTAGCAACAATGACTCGACTTTGTGGTCGGATTGGTGGGATGGGATACTCGTGTACATGACTAGAAACAATACTTCTTACTCCGACTTTTCCACTATTCGGTCGAGCAGCTCTTGTGGACGGAAACTTTAACCCAGAATTTGCTAGTATGTGCACTTCCGGTTGAAATGGCATCAGTTGTTGCTGGTAGTGTGGAAGCACTACTGGAGTCCATGCTCTCCGTGAATCATAACCTGGTTGTATATAAAATGTATATTTAATTGTATAATTGAAAATTGAAAACGTCATGGTCATGTGGTTGCGACAGTTTTACCTTGCCCCAGTCCAATTAATAGTAGTATAGATAACACAGTTAATATTATTGTCAGCCTCATCTTGAATCTTACAAGACGGGCGTTTTAACTAGATTTCACCACAATTCACAAAACTAAGGTTTATATGATAATCAGACTTTCAAACCCTCGTAAACAAATTTTACTGACTAGTTTAAAGTTACAAATCTTCTGGACAAATGAACAGAATCTTCTAAGATTAGAATGGGTTGGAAGTTTCTTGATCATAATTAATGAACGCAGTTTAATCGACGGAAGTAAAGATTTGCGGGAAGGTTAGATTTGTGCGATCAAATTTAGTCTTGCCGACACGCACTATGTAATTCATTTTAATTTTTTGATGCATACTTTTTTGTGTAAACATATTATGAATGAATTTTAGTAGCACACAAGTTGCATATTTTCATTGAACTTTTGAATCATCGCTGCATTTTTTATCAAAAGTGTTTTGTGCGTGTATTTTTTTCAAGGTGATAATAAAATGATTAAGTTTATGGTTTAGTCCATTGTAAGATGCAAGGAATCACTTCATGCTGATATTGAACTGATTCCAGGGAAGTGCATGTGGTCCATTTGTATAATAGAAATATATGCATACTATTTACCGCTTGCCAACGAACAATTATCAAGCCGGAAGGGCGTAAATGATGTTTTATAGCGTAGCTTGTTAATGTAATATGTAATTATTAAGGCTGCCTACTGATGGTAACACGAGCATAACCATGCGTGGACGCAGGGGTATACCCTTGCGCAAATTATAAGCAGATTAGATGATCTCTTGTCTTCCTAGCTTAATGATAACTTTACCTGCAATAATATAGCCATTCTCATGATCGCTAAGTACTGAGACAAAATGTTTGAATGAAAATGCCAAAATTAGAAACAAACACTTGCTCGTAAGTTGTTTACCATTATGTATAACATTGAACATCCCTTTGCAGCGGCAAAACTAAAACTCATGATAACATACCTGTGCATTATCTGTTATCTAACGTAAATTCTATAAGCTAGTTTTGGAACAATGCCAACGAAAACGATGACTTATATGCGATTTGTTACTGTCGTAAGCTACAACATATGTATGTAAAAAAACAAATTTGAGTAGTTATAAGCAACATGTTTGCACCGTCGTGTGAACCTTGTAAGGCATCCTGCTAAAAGTTGGTTATCTGAATTCCTTTGTTGCTATAGGCAACCAACCGCAAAACTCTGTGTTGCGAATGCATAGGTGGTCTATATTCACGGGAGAAGTAGAGGTGCTTTCAATAATTAGTTAGTAATGTGAAGATACTCGTTAGTTACCCCATTCATTACATCGGATGTACGTGTTCTTAATTACGTACGCACGCCTACTATCAACTATCATCATCAATAAAATTAGGTTTAATTGGTCCTACAAAACCGATTTATCTTCGTACATAAACTTAATACAACCCTGGTTTAGAGGTACAAGGTATTCTATGGGGCGTTTTAATGTATTCCGTCGTTATTCTGAGCAATTAATGCGTATTTTGCAAAATGTCATTTGAATATTCACTAGCATACTTGAAATTTTGTAAGTCATTTTCAATATTAAAACTTTAACTCATACCAAAGTCATCCCAAACGGAACTACGGTTAATTTATACATGAGTCTGTTGAAAAGTAGGCAACCAACCAAGGTTGTGAAAAATTGTATTAGGAATTGCGCAGTAAACTAGAGGGGTAATACTTCTCTGCATGAAATGTTGATGGACTATTTATATTTTCGTTTTACTTACAGGGAATCTGGTTAAATTGAAAGCAGAAAAAGCGGGCTGAATGACAGAAGCTGACTCAATTTACTATGAAGATCCTCACTTGTTATATGAAGTTTCAAAGTTACGAAGTTCATCATCATCATCCAACATTTTAAGTTTTGGTATTCATATCTCTTTTCCCCTTGATTTCCGTTTCCACTTTCTTGATTCCATTTTCTCAATCTTACTCAAATTCAAAACTCATCTTGGCAAGGAAAAGTAAAGTCGCTGCAACATATTAGCTTCTGTAGCTCGCTTTTGATTAAAGAACACGAGAATATTTCAAAAACATATTTTAGGAAACTTCCGAAAAGTTTTCAATTTTCCCCTAATACAGATGTTTTTCATCACACAATTCATTACAGCAGTATCTGAATGTTTTTACTTTCTTAAATTCTTCGTCTACCATTCCAAGATTACATTTACATATACGTACATAGTACATACTAACGGGAAACAATTGGGCAATAATGAAGCTAACTTTACCTGCGAATAATATAAACTATATATGTTCTCCCATAGAAATATGCAGACAAGACATTAGCCAATGATGATTTTACAAAACTTTGTTTCCTTTGTGGAAATATTAGTATTTTAATCAAGAAAACGCAATCATTTTTCCTACATTACTCCATCAAATGTTTCAAAACAAGCTTGGAGCCTGTACAGGTGCATACGTTATTAAGGAGCGTAAGCTGCTTAGTGATTTTGTCGATGTCTGTCCGTCCGTCCGTCCGTCTGTCTGTCCGTCCGTCCGTCGCCCCGATTTCTATATGAAGGAAACGGAATTTTGGCCTGAAATTTGGTATGTAGGTTCCTTGGACACTGAGGATTATCCTCCGCTAAAGAGTTTTTCAGTAACTTCCCCCGGGGCCCTGC
>JAAXOA010000133.1:0-33810 GCA_036561885.1 Salina celebensis | reverse complement strand
AAAAAATTGAAGTTAATGGATTCCACAAATTGATTCATGTGCAAATATATAAATAGATTACCATTACAGGAAAATGGTTTAATTACTGATACTGTTTTGAAATAGAAATTGAGGAAAAAAATAATCTTTCCTTTTTGTTGTAAATGTCTTCTTGTAATTAGTGTTGTAATATTTAATAAAAAAAGTATTATTGAGGAGTGAGGATAGAAGTATCCTTGACTCGTCGAGAGTTGTCGAGTGAATGAACAGGTTTCAGGTGAGAGTCCCGGTCTTAATATGAAACCCGGATTATTACACGATTGCAAGATGATTTGAGGAAAAGAGAGGCTCTGCTCGGTACTTTTTCTTCTTGCCACACGTAACAAACTCTATATTATATAACAACAATGCAGTACGATCTGCAAGTTTGCACGAAAACTTCTTTCCTTCACTTTAAGTTTGAGTATTTGCAAAGCTATTATAACTGCCACACACATTCCGCTCAAACTACATGTGTGCACAACACGAACAGTGTAAGAGTGGTCTGTACAATTTTTTGGTATGGTCACTTCGTTTCTTTTTTACTACCGCTTCTTCCCGTTTTTAATATTATTTTTGCAGATTTCTCATGTAGCGATTTATGTTGCGGTAGAAAGGATTTTCATGAAAATTGTAGATATATATTTTTTACTCTTCTGATTACCATCACATGAGAAACAAAACGGGCGCTTTGAGTTCCCTTCCGTTTTCTACGAATGTCTTGTCAACTGTTCCACTGTCATGGTCAGACTGGATGCAGTTTGCTTTCCTGTCTCAGATATTAACTGAATGTTATAATAGGGAATTAGCAAGTAATGGGATACATCCACTCTTATTAATAATACTAATTTTGATACGTGTGCGTTGATCATGGAATATGGGCACACAGTCAACAAAATGTCCAAACAAGTTTTGCGTACTAAGAGAAGGGTGACGGAGGTGGTACTGGGATAATGGAATATAATCAACAGTACTCAAATTTGTATAAACGCTATACTCACGTGTGCGTCTTCTTTACACGACGAGTTAATAAAACAAAATGTACGTTCGCAGAAGAGGAGAATGGAGGAGCAGGAGTGTCACACTTGCTGTCGCTTGTTGACGTACTTGAGCCCTTCAAATGTAACATGCAAATGCATATTCTTGGATTTTTTTTTGTTGAATTTTGCTTAACTCAGTTTGGTTATAGTGATAGTAGCGATGATGGTCACTTGGTGAGAGATAGATCAGAATTGAGCAAAATTTGGAAGGTGGACAATGGTTTTTGGCGCTGCGCTTTTGATTCATCGTCGTTTTAGAGTAATACAGAGAGAAAAAAAGTGGACCGTCTTGCAGTGAGCGATTTTTCCTTAAACATTACATCCATAAAAATATGAGTCGTTCTTGCATCTTCTCATCGTAAAGTCATGATTACACTTATGGGAGGATGTACGCAAGCTTATGCGCTCCTGCGGTAAAAAAAGATGAACATGATTACCTGATGCCAGCCAAAAAGAACACAACATCATTGATCCACAATATCATGGTAGTAATCAGCGTCAGTTTTGCAAATAAAGTTTTTGTATCCAAATTTATCCTCGGTTCTTGGGTTGCACTTTCCAAGACATTCTTGTTCATCTCTAAATTGTATGAACAAACTGAAACCTTAATGCTTAGACATATCCATGGAAACTGCAATCGTTTCGGCACTCCTAATTAGCCATTGAATTCAATACAGATTGGAGTCTTAAACTTATGTTGACACTTACAGTTTGGTATTTGCAATACATGCTAATTTGCTAATTGCAACAACCTAGAGATACAATCAGAAGTTGTATGCAATATATTGGAATATTTGTTTCCAACACTGACATACCCAATAGTGTGGCACGAGAGAGGTAAGTTTTTTATCGAAACCTTAAAGCTGCATTGACACCTGCTACAATTACTGCGATGTGGAGTATTTGCAATGATAAAGACACAACAAAAATCTTCTTCCTCTTTCTTTTAATTTTATTTACTTCATGCTCTTCTGCGTCTTCCTTCAGAGGATCATCATCGTGCGACCACCTTCATCACTTGTACTCTTGATATTCAAGACGTGGGATGTTCAACACTTACATGTACAATAAAAATTATCTGAGTATGTTTGCTACCTATTTTTTTGATACATCGATGAGGTTAATCCCCATCTGCCAAGCTAACCTGTACTGTACTTTAGTTGAAGAATACGTAGATATTACATACTCCCTTAATTCTAGCTTCATTACGGGCCTTCTAGCATGCAGAAAATAATGTACAATTGAGTGTAATCAAATGAAAACGAACAGACAAATTGTTGCAAAAGCGGATGGACGAGATGTAGAAAAAAAAAAAGTAAACGGAACTTGAGGTTATGCACTTTTAGAATCTGCAAAACCTTTCCGTTTTAGACTCCATACCAGTTTTAGTAAGTGCATTTTTGAGTGAAGTTCAAGTGTGGCCTTATGTTTTTTGCTGGTCGGCACAATATCAGATTCACTCATTTCAACTGCTTCAAAGATTAATTTGTTGAATCACGCTACAACAATCTGCATTTAGTCGGAATCATTTATCATTATCACTTAAGTTTTCATTTTCAAAACAAAATTGTATGTTTATTGAAGCCTTTGACCGTACCAGTGTTATACATTTTTTGACATTCAAGGCATGAGCCCTCGACTTCATTGAGGTTCAACACTGTTTCTGCGTTTTTGTAAATTGCCAGCAGAAAATCCCCGTTATACTCAAAAACTTGAAAACAAACAATTTTCTAAAAGGGTTCAGTTTGTCAATGAAATCCAGTCTGATTCGTTCCGGTGGTCGGCTCGTAATTATTTTAACTTATGTATTAACTTAAGTGTTACTATAACAGCCACGGTACTAATAGATAAGCCATAATATTTGTTTTCATCACGTATACGATTTTTAAAATAGTGCAGAAATAGCATAGGTTCCACTTATGTATTTAGCATGTATGTATTTCAAATGTTATGCTGATGATGGTATAGTATCCATGTATTATAGCTTTATAGAACCCTAGCCACAAAAAGTTCATCTTTTCATTAATTTTTTTCCTGTCGCCATTATTAGGATGTCATCATCATCGTGATTTTCTTGAAGATCATTTTCATGAACTTGACCGAGTACGATGCTGAAGGTAGCATGTATCTTTTTTCAGTGATGCGTAAACTCTGCACGCGTTTTGCACTATTCCTTTAGAAAATACTACATTATAATTTGTATCCTCGAAAATGTTCAAGTAATAAGGCAAAAATGAAAGAAAACAAAAGTAATTCCTTTCTTTATATATAAATTCTCAAATAATTTATCATATGAGATGTTTCTCTGTTATCTCATGTGCTTTATAATATTTTTTTTCCATACAGCACCAACATTCCAAAACTTCTTTTTGCATCGGTAATCAAACTATTATTCAATCGCCTATCCAGACAACATTTTCATTTCCTTTTTACATCCTTCCTTTTCTCATATTGCAAAGCAATATTTCATTTTGCACGAATAGTTCCACTCTTTCAAAGGATTTGTCATTAAGTTGCATTTTGTTTATTATTAAAATGTTAAAATGTAGGAAGCATCGTCATTTGAATTATCATTAGCTCTTTCATATGTGTTTATGACAGTCATAATAATATCCAATTTCATTGTGGTTTTCACGTAATTGTGACTCAGTCTTGAGACGTCTGATGATGCGTACAATGATATTCCATTCCAATGTTTGACCAACCTTTATGAAATGTTTAAATTCATAAGTGAAGGTTGTTGAATCAAACACCCAATGCAAATGCAGTTGAAAAAATGCAATAAAATTGACCAATTGCGAATTCAACAACTTATCGTAAAGTCTCCAAATGTGTGTGTGGGAGTAAACAATGTAATGATAACTATCAAACAGAAAAAAAAATAATGCATGGATGTTTTTTTGGATATCATATTCAGGCTTTGATTTAAAAATTTCAATGCCAAACCGAGTTGTCAAGTGTATGGAAATGTATATTTCATTGTTAGACAGTCCTCTTGAACGAAATTCACAATTAAATCAGTTTAATTAAAATGCGCCCCATGTTTTGTTGTCCATTAAAAAGTAATGCCATAACAGGAAAAATGAAAACTATGAAGGGACACATCGTGACGGGTTAAGATACCTTACCACCGAGCTAGTAAAATGGCATTGATCTTTCATAGGAACATTAAAAAAGAGTGACGCAAGCGCAATCAAAATTGGAGGCATTATCATTTCCGACTTTCCTCCATGTTTCTGTGGTTGACGTGACAAGAATCGTAATTTGACACTTATAGTAATAAAACAGTGCCGCTTTTAAGTAATTTGTGAGTTTCGTCATCATTAAACTCCGTGAACACAAAATTGAGCTTAACGTTAGGTCAAAACAGCACATCTTTTTAACCCACTCCACGTGTGTAGAAAACAGACCGATGACGTTCAGGATCCTAAAAATATCCTACCCTGATTTACATTTTTTTTCTTCTAGAAATAGATACAACGAATAATAGTAAAGAGAGGTTGATTATTATGCAAGTTTTGCGTTTTGAAGAAGTACTTTCGTCCTTGTCAGAATTCATTTAGGTTTTTCATAATAATCAATCACGTTATCCTGTGATTATCCTTTACCATTTTAGAACTCATCGTCATGACGTTGTATCCTCATCGCTATCACGTAAAAACAAAATATTCCTTCGTAGTACGAGAAAAGCTTGCAAAAGTCAAGGTCGGAGTGGTGTTTCAATGAAAAATAATAAAATGATTGATTTAATGTGCATTTCCTTGTTGTACAACTTTGTTTTGAGTGTTGCTCAGGTAGACATTCCAGATTTTTTTTTGTTTACTGTGTTCCATTCTTTTTGAGCTTGACAAGACCCACCGATTCCATTTTTATGCTAAAACGTTTACTGCATTTTAAAACTTGTCAAGAGAAAATTACTCGTGAGATCAAATCTCCATATGAAAGATGAATCCATTTGGAGTTTCCAAGACCATTGCACACAAAAAAACTACTGGCTATTTTAAACTTTAAACTAAGAGGCTCATATTTTATTCTCTGGAGTCTCGATTAAAAGTAGTGTGGTCATAAATAAAAAGAGTAGATGGGTATTTTTGTGTGATTATGAGCCCAAATGCAAATCCCATAAAATGAATGCATGCAATTTTACAACGATCCCATTTTTCACTCCAGATTTGTAGATTTGTGCTCACATTTCCTTGAGTTTACGACCACACTGTTTATCATATAATTACGGTGTCCCGCCATTTAATTATGTGTTTACTTCAGGATAGGCATGTGTTTAGTGGATTTTAATGGGAATTTCTTCTATATTTTTCTGGTTATGCCTGTAAGGAGTGAATTAAATTAAGATGATGCATATAAAAAACGTCTTTCTATTCATAGACACTGATTAAAATACTAAGTATCCAGACGACAATTTAGGAGGTCGATTTATGTCTTTCTATTATATGAATTCATAATGGTATTTGTGCACTGGTCACGTATCATGTTGTTTTAAACGCTTGTTTTAATCGTTGTCGCAATAAATCGCTTGAGCTTAGCTTTAAAACTACTGCGATGAATAGAAATGCAACTGGGAGAATGTTTAGTTGATTATGTTATTAAATATCATTCACGTCATATGATGTTGGCGTTGACACGTCAAAAACCAACATAAAATCGTATAATACAAAACTCAAAGACTCTTAAAGAATCATGCCTAAGTTGTCCATAGATTCCAATCACAAAAGAAAAAAGGTTGCAAATAACCTTTTTTCTAACTGTTCTCTAAAGTATCAGAATTTTGTAATTAGCAATTAAAAATTGGTTCAAAATGCGTATTATCTGTAATGCCAGTTCTGTGCTTCTATAACCAAAAGAAAGGACCTGTGAAAGCAGTCAAGATGCCCGATGATTACTCTACCTGAAGGATTTTGTGATTCGGATCAGTAAAAAGTTGTGAAGACTGTTAATGTAAAGTATCAAAACAATACAGTTGTAAAATGGCTTCTCTTTTAGTTGTGTATCAATCTTCATTCGTCTTCTCATTACTATTATTGTTATTACTTGTGTCATTATTCTATTATGACTAGGTATAAGAGCCTCAAATGAGGCTATATGACGAACGACATATCTCAGCAGATCGGCGAAAAAACGGGTTACTCTTCGCAGAAAGAAAATGATTGGTTCATTACTTACTCTGCGTCATGTTGACAGCCAGTTTATAGCTGTTATGTTTCAAGCAGCCAATTCAGTACCCAACACCACCACCACCATTCTTCTCAAAACGATATGAATTTGAGATGATGTCCCTACAAACATCATCACAACGACGATATATTTATAAAAGGTAATTTTATAAATTATACCGCTAACATTGTCACACTACCTACAGCCTGCATCTCTTGCCAGGTAAACGTTTCACCCTTTTCAGTCTCTCTTTGATTTCCTGTTTCAGAAACAAAAATGCATGGTGAGTAGACTCGGGCATGATGAAACTCAATCAGAGAGGATCCAAAGAGTAAAGAATTGGAGAGCAGAAGCGCTTCAGATGCAGCATTGTTGGTGTGAAAGAAACAAAGAATTTTAATTTATTTATGCGGCATTGCAAGGGAGAAAATTTCAAAGTACGTTGAATTTCCAAGTGCCTATGCATATTTTTGTTTAATATTCGGTCATCTATTATCTCTTGTTTCCTTCTAAATGTATTTCCCCTGTTGTCTTTTTTTCACTTACCCATTGTCTCTCCGATGGACCCGTTTTGTTTGTTTGTCTTTGCTACGGCTTTACCTAAGGCTAAGAAGATAGATAACAAGCAAGGTTGTCGTAAGGAAAAAATAAAACCTTGCAAAAAATGTGCAAACTCATGTTCATCATTACCAGTTTTGTAAACAGGCATCCTACAGTTTATTGATTCACTTGCAAATTACAATACACACAAGTACCCAAAAAATATTCTATTGCGAAAGAAACGTTGTTTTCTTTGGGATGTACTTATTTTCAGTTTAAAAACTGAAACGGGCAAATGTCGACTTGAAAAAAGGTGAATTATCGGGGGAAAAAAAAGTTCATCGGGAAACCAGAAAAGCCCATGGAACCACAAGTTTCCAAAGAACGAAAATGACACATGTCCGGCTCTAACAGCGATAACAAACTAGTCAATATCAATCGTAAATATCCATTTGTAAATCCCTGAAGGGCTTTAAACGTTTTTGCTAGATAAAGTTGTATTGAATTTGTGTCAATTAAATGCTAATGTTTTCCTTGACCTCAGTTTGTTTGGAAGACTGGGCTGATTTTCAGCGTGTAAGTGTCACCAAATGTATTTAATTTCAAATGCAAAATGCATTTCGGATTTTCCACTTTGAATCTCAGCTCAACTATGCAAAATGTTATCATATCATTATGCGAGTTACGAATATATGTCAGCTCTGTCAGAATTCGGTAAAGAAGATGCAAACTTTGAATGCAAGTGTATTTTGGCAATTCTATTGGGATAAGCAACTTAACCTGTTTTATTAATAGCGTCTGTATATGTTCACAATAAAATAAAATGCCTAAGAACTTTTCACGATTATTACAATCAGAGAAGAATCAAATGAATAATCAATTACGACGTAACGATGATACCTGGGTAATAAACGAAGATAGTCATCACACATCGTTAACTACATTGACTCGGCAACACAAAAACGTATTTCCGATTTCGTCTGCTATTGCTATCCTTCGTCATCCAAGTGTAAATCCATAGATGGTCATACTATCATTTGCTACTTTGCTCAAACTTGAACATAGAATGGAATGACTTAATGCAAGATATAAATCTGAATCATTGTCCGTAAAGTTTCAGGAAAAAAGAAACAACCCGACAAGGGAGAAGGGTGAGATGCATAAAAGTATTAGCTTGAAGAGCTGTGATTTACCGAAACATGGTTCTTTGAAACCAGTGAAAAAAAATTACTACACACGCGTAATATATTTCCTATAAAGGTATTCCATTGTGTGAAACTGCCGTTATACGGAATCTCTACTTTTCTTACGAATAAAATAAAAATAGCTATAAAATACATAGTAGAATATGATGTAATAAGAGTTATAGAAGAAATACAAAAGGTACAAAAAATACATCATATGCGAAAAGTCACCAGCAATACCAGCATCGTATTCCTGAAACAGACAGCTGTAAAAATGTTATTCTGACGACGACGTCGTTGAAAAGCAATAAATTCCTTTCTCGAAATGCTCAGTCAAGCTTACAGAAAGAGAAGAGAGCGCCATCCCAATTTACTCCTTGCAGGGTCGACATTTCACCAGGAAGATGATTATCAAAATATAAAAAAATATCATGAACTTGGAATGCAACATTATAAATATTAAAATAAAAATGAGGACAAATCCTGATAAGTTTGGTCGACGTACACTCTATCACCCAATGGAACCTTATCATTTTCTTTTTCAGCGATGCTAATCAGACACGAGATAGATTACACTGCCATTTACCTAAATTTACTTTTATTACCCATCATTTCATTTAATGCTAATATTAAACACCTTCGTGCCATTTGCAGGTTTTTTACTCGGCCTAGCCATACTTGTACATACTGACCTATCCTGGCAGTTGGAGAAAATTGTTTTGTCTTCAAGTTAGTTATGGCAGTATATTGCACTCCAATCCCACTTGACTTACTCACAGTGTACTTGCACCAGCGAGGCCTTTTCTATCAATAGTTTTTCGCGATGCATTCATATTGTGGTTATCAGACACACAACGTTTCATCATTATAATAGAAAAAAATTCGACGAAATGTTCGTTCAGTTATGTACAGACAAACAGCACAGAGTGACACGCGAAGAGAAAATTACATCAGCGGAATCCTCATGACCATGCAAAAAATCACGAGAAATGATTTCCGCCACCTAAGACGCCAAATAGCAACAACGTAGACAAAAAAGACGAAAAACAGCACAAAACTGTAAAAACAAAACAAGCAGCATTTCTAGCCCTACGAGTGTAATTCTTGCAGAAATCATTATGAATCAACAATCAACCTTAGCAAAACAAATATCTGGGTGAGCTAAATGCAGGATACTTTACGTCATGGGCTTGGACAAGCGGCTAGAACTGAATTGATTTTGACTTTGAAATAGTAATCTGTGATAGTTACAACAAGACGTATTATGCAACAACGACCAAAGCTTGTCATTCAGTACAGTAGCATTACGTTGCATTTTTAACACCAAGGTGGAAAAACATAAGAAGCAACGCATTTGAAATGAAATCTCTTTGAAACGTTACATTTCTGACATCAGCTTCTTTAGCTATTAATGAATTTCTTCGTGCCCTACTGTAAGATAATTACCGAAAACTTAAGTCCGTCACTGATGTCTAATGAATAAGTCTCTTGTGATGATTACACCAGCTAGTAAAGCAGCCAATGCGATAGCCATATAGACACCAACGAGTGAATTGAACTTTCTCGTGGTAACTTCCGTCATGTTGAAAAGACAAGTATGCAACGGTATATTTTTTACAATAATCCCAGAACAGACTTACGCTTATCAGTAGCGACTTAGCTTGTACAAAAAATAGCCTGCATGAACATAGCTTCTGGTGATGTTGGTGTTCATACCTCTGCATTTGTTGTAGCCGATCTCAGTGATGCTGATTACCGAACCGAGTTTATGATGATGATAGCCTTAGAGACAACTTTTTTAAAAAGAATTCAAACTGGCTACTGCATTGTATACCTTAAAAATCTAGTGCAAGCTCAATATATTACCACGAATATCAGTTTATTACTTCTAAAAAAATCTCTCGATTTTTTTTATCCGCCACTGTTGGCTGCTTCACTTTTTCTCTCATTCTTGTTCCTTCTATTGCTCTTTTTATCTCAGCCATTCAACTTTTCAGAGCTGAAATCAGAAGCCCGAAAAACGAGGTTTCGAGATGCTTCTGTTTAACTTTCATTGGTTTCTCGGCATCGTATGCCTTAAAGATGGTCAGTCATCATCGATGGAGCTTCAGATAGAATTGGTATAAAAATGTCGATGCTGTAACTATAGGAAGTACGTCCATACCCCCAAATCATGTTAGAAACCACGTTCCTCCAATGTTTACCGATTGTGATGATGTTATACAACAGAGATAGTTGCAGAATTCCCTTGCAGCATTAACTTCCTTCCTTAATATTATTATTTTGTTGTTTCTTTTTACTTTCTGACAGCCTCTCATTTCACTTATTCACTGGTACAAAATGCAAAAACATTAGGGTTCACACTCCGTAACGTTTATGGCTTCGGGATTTTTTGGCATTTATATCAACTATGTACATGGGCAAAAGAAATATGTTTCGGATATGTGTACTGGTACTTGGTATCTCTTAAAAAATATAATTAACTTGTACAGCTGAAAATCCTTATCAGGCAACACCATTTCTGAAGAATGTACAATTAATGGGAAGTTTAAAAGATTATATGAGCGATGCCAGAAAAAGGGGAAAGCAGACAGGTAAGTGTATATGAATATTGATAACGATTTGCGAAGAACTGTTCTTTTTGAAAGCGCTATTCGTAATATTCCTTTCAATAAATTTCAGTTTTTCTCTTTCCGGCTGGACTGGCAAGAAAAGGAAGTGCAATAATGAAATCAACATCACCGGGCATTCAATTTAATGCTATCTCGTCTCTTGTTCAGAAGGCGTAGATTTAAATCAAACTGACAAGAAAATCACCACTTGCTAGCTTGAAGGACAGTCGTTTCATAACGTTTTTTTCCACGCTTAAAAATATATATGTCAGCTTGCTAAAACTTACCGTTTATTATGCTCCGGCCTCTCAAACAGTTCTCTGAACGAAATAAATTACTTTCTCTTGCCTGATTTTACTGTATCGCTTAGCATGTGGATTTACAAATCAAACATTTAGTAGCACAGTACATACGAAGTTTAGTAAAAATAAACCTATAAAACTTTCTGATTACTTTTATTGATAAAACATCGAAAACAGGCATCATCGCCCTGATATGCATTAGTGTAACCCGTACGTGGTTTGTTTTTCAAGGAGAAAATTTACCTACAAGAATACCTTTCAGGATGTCATTTAAATTGCAATAGTTTTAAAGTCACAGTTACGACACCAAAGCGCATTCTTACTGCAAGTGCAGTTACACGTAAACAGGTTGCGTGTTATCTGCAAAGACGAAAATGATCTTTATTGAAATTATTTGTTTTTTTGTGTGTGTTTGGATTTCAAAACAAAAAAATGAAATCTTCATTATATTATTTTCAGTAAGAGTAGATGCTAATCCTACATCGAGTCCCGCTTGAAAATGCTGAACTTGCAACAACAATTACCAATTTATGTATGATATTTGGTAGTAGTTATGTAGAGAAGATGATCACGATGACAAACTGTGCGTGTGCGATGAATACTAATACAAAACTTGTACATTGTTCTGTTCTAATCATAATCGGTAGCTCGCTGGCATTATCCATACCTATCGCTGTGATAATCATCTTCGGCGGCGGCGTCCTCACAACGTTTTTTTCTTTCTTTCGTGTCATCAGTAAAGTGTTGACAATATTATTACGTTAATTAGATATATCGTAAGTAGTAGACATCATTACTAGCGTTTTTTTTTGTGATTACACTACTCCTGCTGTTGGAATGATAAAAAAGAATAAGATAAAAGCGTTGTCTGCAGATTACTGCACATTATGATAGTTTGCGGTACAGTTGGAGTGTAAATTACCCAAGTGTAGGTTTACCGATTGCAGCAGATGCAAAAATGTCTTTTGCATAATCATCTCATCATGATCAAAAATAGCCTCATTTTTTGTTATAAAAAAGGTAATGTTTTACCGTTCGTCATAAAGAAATTTCAATGATACAATTCATTTTGAACTTAATTTGGTTCTGGTTCGGAGTAATTCACACGGGGCTCATTGCAATGCCGTATTTTTTTTATGAAGAAAGACAACCTGCATAGTATTTCTTCAGAGAGAATTTAGGCAATCACATACTTCACAAAAATATTAATTAACGTTTAAACGTACAATCATTCTCTTTAAAAACGTTTTTCACATGATATTCTTCATAGAATATTAAAACATCTTAGATACAGTTAGTTTTATAGGAAAGTTTCATCAGAAAATTTATATGACAGATGAGCAGTCTAAAAGTTGCTTTCATTCTCAGGGAGTTTGCAAACAAGAAAAAACTATTTGGGAAAAGAAATATTTATGACTAGGATGAATCCCGTTTTCCTGTATGATTCACCACCACCACCACTACCTTTCATAACATGGTCTAGGGATTATCCATAAAGTACGTCACGGGGATTGAAAGCTGATTATTTTTGACGACTATCAGACGACGGTGCGGACCCGGTCAGCCGAGAGGACCAAATCCCACAGCCAACAGATGAGACCCGCCGTCTGTCAGAGACGTCTCACCGCCGGCTGCCAGGTCTCCCCATTTAGCCTCTACGCCTGTGCCCTCAGAGTCTGCCAGCCGTCGAAGCTAGTATTTCGGCTGTGGGGTTCGGTCCTCTCGGCTGACCCGATCCGTCCGGTCGTCTGATGGAGACTCACTCTTTTTTAAGTTCGTTCCCAAAATAGCCCACCTTGCAATCCAGGCGACTTACTTTATGGACGAGCACCTACTACTGCATGTTTTCTCTGCTAATCTTGTATCATCTCTCTTGTCTAAAGTTTATTCTCATCTTCCTCCTGGCAACTTTGACAGAGACTCAGAGTTGACAACCAAATGTATGGTAGTCTCAGGAATCTGGTACTATCGTTAAACCAATGAAGAATAAAAACTAGCAGGCTTTGTTTTTTAAAATATAAATTGTGCTCCGAAGCTGCCCGAATCATTCAATTTTCCCTATTTTAGTCAACGTTTGTCTGTCTATCTGATTTGTGGCGAGTTTCTTGTCGAAAAACAGCTCGTCTTTTTGATTTCATCAATGACAAGGAGCAAACCGGTAGTTTTGTGAAGTACCAAAAATTTTCAAATGCTACTGTATTCAAACTGTATGGATTTCTCTTGCAAAATCAACCACTAGTTTGATTGGTTTTTTCTGCTAGGTACATAAAATTCACAGCGAAAAGGTCAAGGCTGCTGGTTTTTCCAGTGTAAACATTTCAAATATTTATACACCAAACAACAGTTTTACGATTCAAGAGGTAGTAATAAAACATACAAAGACTACCTCAGCTTATTAATGGTTTGTAACAATTTTATACTCATTGAACTCGCTCAAACAAAACGAAACGGCCACGTCTAGTTTGAGCAATGATTGATACACACATTCACACGTACAACACTCAAAGAAGCGAATTTTCAGTGTCAGATTTTTCACTAACGATTCTCCCATACTAATTAGAGAAAAGCAGAAAACGTTCCTTTTACAGAGTCTTTTCTCCTGACGTATAACTGCATTCTGCATTGTCTTTTTTAAGTTACCGAATTATCGTGATCCTTTCGCTGGGCGACTGTTGTAAAGGACTTTACATACTGCTCATTTATCATTTGGGATGATCCATAAAGTACGTAACGGGAATTCAAAGGCGATACAGATATATACAAATACATATTTTGAAAAATGGGGATATGGGAATCTGTCGCCATCAGACGACGGGTCGGATCTGGTTAGCCGAGAGAACCGAAGCCCACTGCCGACAGACGACCAATTGACTCAACGACGGCGGGGTTCGGCTAGAGGCTGTTGGAGTGAGGTTCTCTAGGATGACCGGTTACGTCCCATCGTCTGATGTAGACTTACTCCATCGATTTTCAATCCGTTCACCAATAACCCACCTTTCAATTCCCGTTACGTACTTTATGGATGAGCCCTTTGTGAAGAAGAGTACCAAAGTGGACAAAAAATCCAAGTCATTTTAAACGAATATGAATATTATAAAATGTGAAGCGCTAAAAATGTTGTGTGCATTCATATTGTGTGTTCAAGATGAAAGGAATATGACGTTGATTAGTCCTATTGTGTCGCGTATTTTTTTCAAATTAGAAGACTGACGAGTACATGTTGTTTATAAGTTGGATAATGTATACAATGATTTTTTAATCTGGGTTCAGCAACTAAAGTAATATAAAAAACAATTTTCTGCTGAGATAAGTGTGATCTATAAAAGTAAAAAGCCAGTTTTAATCTTTTTGTAGTTGCAAACCTGGTTAACTGGTTGCTTGAATTTTCGGTGTTGATAATTTGATGGCAATTTTTAAAGCGTTTTTTATGTGACTTTCAGATAAAATGTTATTCTGGTAGTTGGTGTACTTTGTATTAAAGTTTAACCCGGGTTCATAAAATTAAAAACAAACAATTAAACTGGTAATCGTAGCGAAACTTTGTCAAGCAAAACTTCAAAGAATGACGGTGAAAGAAAACCCGACATATAACATTATTTCTCCTATAGTTGATAGTATGAGCATAGACCAGCATTTGAATAAAAATTTGTGAAGACAACGACAAAGTATTTAATTCATTTGCAATTAGAGAAATTGTAAAGTAATTAAGTTTAAAACGGTAAAGCTGCCGATTTACCTTCAAAACCAAGAAAAAAAATCGGAGCACTCACAATCAGTAAAATGAACTGGCGCGGAGCCTGATTTCAGATGAAAAATGTCCATCAAAAAACATAATCAAGAATTTATTAACCGATTTGAAACTTGAGATCCCGGTAGAAGGCTTGATCGTCGCCAGAAAAAATTGACTAAATGAATTAATGCGGAGATAAATCATAAATCAGTTTTCACCTTGCAGACAGAGATTTGTTTCGAACAAAAAAAAAACTTGTTGAATGGTGTACTCGGCAAGTGTTTGCATAACCTAGTAAAATACAACAACTAAGTAAGTAGACCTTTGCAAGAAGTTAAATTTTGTATGAAGAAAGAAGCAATCGAGAGGCACGCATTGGCAGACGGGTTCCGATGCATTATTCACTGTTATGCAACCTTTCGCGACCTTGTCTTGTCATTACTATGACGATTCATCTGTCAGGGCAAGGTAAAAAGTCCATCATCGGATTACTGATCTTTCAAGCGAGATAAAATGCATCTGTAGTGGCATCGTCTACAATAAAAATTCACAATTGATCATGCCCGATACGTTCTCGTCAACACCTACACTACCAGTCTACTCAGTCGCAGCATGGCAGGACTTTATCAAGCCAATATGACCTGTCCGCTATGTCTTCCTATAAATGCATTAGTCTCAATGTATATTATTAATATTCTAACTTTTTTGTTATTATAGTTTTCGTGCCATCGAATCACACCTTGAGTAGTGGATAAAGATAAGGTCTGATTTTTTACGGATTGATTTTATACCACAAATGAACGGTTCATCGAATTTAAAATGAGGTTGCAGAGCAAAAGTAAGCATTACGTTTACCTCGCGGCAAATTAAACTAATTGTTGCTTTGCAGCTGGGCTCTACCTTTGTTTCCGCTTCACATCGGAAGCAATTGAAAATCAAACAGGGCCAAGAGACAATCTCTTCTTGCAGAGCGACATTTCATCGAGATTTTCAGTACTACTCAACCTAATGACAAAATTCTTTTAACTTTCTTGCTTGTAAATACGAAGCTGAAAACTGCTTAAAGATTGCTTTCTTAGCACATTCGCAGATTATGCAACTGTAGATACGTGTCCGTCCGAAGAGCATGCAATGGAACTAAATAGTTTGAAACTAATGGACCATATTGTTTGCTCATTGCAAAAATATGCGACATGATATTCAAATATACGCATACCAAAATATTTTTGGGCCCTAAAAGTCGGGTCAAAGTTTGCTGGTTGGAATGTTTGTAGCAAGACGGACAGACGGTCGATCTAATTTACTTATAGAAAAACGTTCAGCTTGCAATAATTACCTGATTCATTACAGAGCCATGAAAATTTATCGGTTAATATATAATATAATGATTTATTTTTCGTGTACAAACAAACGTACTCTGCATTTGTTATAACTTCCTTCAGCATCAAACGAGCAGTTGGTTTTAAAATCTTGTATTAAAGTTTGCAATCCATAAGCCGTACAAATTCTCCTAATAATTTTAATCTTTTCAACACGAAAGACTAAGATGTATGTACTTAAAAGAGAATACAGAAACTATATTGACAAAATTCATAAAGCATGCATGTGTAGAGGGCTAAAAATTCATTACTAATCTCATTACGTTATCATCTTTCTTGTTCGTTTTTTTCATCATCGATAGAAGACTCAGCAAGTAACTGTTGTTTTTTTTGCCATGAGGATGATGATGATGACAGGTGAGATGAACGGAACTGATCTTTCTAGTACTTGTTCGTTATTACTGTTGTTACCATTGTAGTGATGTGGACATGATGAGTATAAACATCAACAGCATGGTCACAAGTCACCGCCATGCAGCAGGAATGACCAGCGATATCCCCTTCACGAAAGAACGTATTGTGCAATAAAACCAAATAACTTTGCCGCTCCCTTGCTGCTTTCGTTAACTATTGGCAGGGCTTTGATTTCCCTACTTTCTTTTGTGCAAACGATACGGCAAGATAGAATTCGGTTCGGTTAAATTACATACCCCTTCAGGATATTTGAAACCTTTCGGATGTTTTCATTTTGCAGGGGACAAGCTGTGTGATTCAGGTAGCAGTCGTATATATATTTTTTAGAAGATTATAAACGATTTAAAGAAAGGGATCCGTCAGGAATGTGCACCACAGAAAATGACTGTTTGCAAACCACACTAAAAAAACAAGTCACGTGTACTTGACTTTTGTAAAATGACATCCATTTCATCAATTCAATTCGTTCTGAGGGGAGAACTCAGTCGTTAAGGTGAATTGATTGTGAATGATCAGTAGAAATGTGTATTTCTGCCAATTTAAAAATATTAGGACATGCTACACACGAGTACCGGTATCCGGATATAGCACATCTCAAGACTCCGCTGCAACGTCCAAAATGATAGTTACCAGGAATAGTTTAGTGTTTGAACTATATAGAAGATTTAGATTATATTATGAGTTTTGACATCGAGGGGTATATTTACAGCGGTGGGTGCCTCCGAACCCAACATTGAGACGGCAATCCATTCAAAAAAGTAAGTAATTAATTAGACTAGAAGACAAAAAGGCACGTTATAAATACTCTGTGGCTACTGTGCAACGGTACACAGACCATTTAAAATGTCTAGTTACAAAACGTGTGGATGTTGAAATAAAACGAAGTGTTTTCAAACTGTCGGAAGAATGATTAGGTTAAAAGCAGGTTTTTGTCTCTCTCCACAGATATGTGTAGCTTAGTAATCAAATTAAAGTGAAATGTAATTATGATTACAATATAAAAACAAAACGTCACTCTGATGACCGGCTGGGTTTCTTTCTTTTGCCTCATATTTCTATTTCATTAAAGTGATTAAATTAAATAACTGTATGACTTTCGTTGTTATAATTTATTTAAACCAGTATTTCGTAAGACGCGCAAAAAAAAAGAAGGAGCAGGTTTTTATTATAACATAGGCCTATTTTATTTCATCCATTTAGTAATTTAATACGTTTACTCACTCATTAAATATTCATCAGCAAACATCCCAAACAAACATTCCTTATAAATGATCTTTTCGCACTATCATAGATTACAAATGTCTCCTATAATTTTCCATCTAGCGCATAACACTAATGAATTTACGTAACGTATTTCAAAAAGCATATCGTCTAATAATCAACAACGTTTTCGTTCAAAGAACCTGTCTGTCGCAACGTTCAAAAGTTGTATGTCAATCCACCAAGACATCATCGACTGTCATCTTTCCTTGAATATTACTAAATGAAACAATTTTGAAAGTCATTAGTCATTACCAAAGAAAATCTTAGGAATTCAATTCTTTTCCTTGTTGACCACTCCAGAAAAGTAAACCTAGTAAGTGCGGGTCATCGACCATTATGTGGCTTAATTTCCCTGTTCATTTCTATGCAATCACGAAACAATCTGCATAAATCCATCTTGCACACTGCATGTGAGTGTAATTCTCAGAAGAAATCAATCATGAGGTTGGTCACAGAGGAAATTAGTGTGAAAATGGGACAACACCCGTGGCCCGCTTTCTGACGAAGCAACCGAACCATTCCATTATGACATCAGAGCTTGCAGCGTAACTTGGAGTGTGACTTACTCAACCCATCCCGAAGCCTGTCTGTGTCAGAATAATGGATCGTTGCTAAGATTACTGCATCTGACAACCTCAAAGCACGCACGCATCCGAGAAATATTTCTTCTTGGGTCATATTCCACTAACCAAGTAATCAATCCCAGAAATCCTTGTTTTTTTCATTAGTTTGTTTTGTCTCATTGTCTTTTGAGGATTGTAGTCGCGTATCGATTGAAGAAAGCCAACACCAGTAGTACTACTTACTCACCAGGGTCCACCGTCATCACAATTTTCATCAGCGCATAATAACCGTGTACGTGCACACATTTCTTTCACTCATTCTAATTCTCGAGAAATATATGGTATAACTGGTACTACTAGTTAACTGTACATTTTTAAAGAAAAATAAGACGTCCGAACAATTAGGGGTCATCCGATTATCCTTTAACTAGTCACATATTTTTTTTAATACGTCGAAATAGGTTAACCGAGAAAAAAAATACAGGAATGAGCAATATTTTTTCTTTACTCATTTGTTGTTTCCAAATACATCTATTTTATTACGAAGCTGAACTATGTTTAGAAATTCATGACATTGATGGCTTTGTCTGTCCGTCCGTCCGTGCTCGAAAGGTGGTACCGTTTGACCTTTTTCAACCTAATTCGGAATGTAGATAAATACGTTAGACAATTTTACAGGGCGTGTGACATATGATTGGATTGGACTTGGTGGGGCTGCTTAATTTCATGTTTTTGGGCTGAAAATGTCAATCCTGAAGGTACCTGAACTTTTTTATATGCGTGTGATATGTCATACGAAAGCGCTTAAAAATCATGTTCTAAGCTTCATTCTTGATATATTCTAGCTCATTCTTCATTCTATTCATGGTTTAAAACTAGACCTTAGAGCTGTACTTTATCTTTTACAATAAAGCGTTCCTTGATGAATGTAAAAAAAAAATGCTTCTCAGCTTCGTATTTATAAGCTCACACGTTGTATTAAGTTTTTCTTCTGTCAATTCAGGGACTCACTCCTTCTTTGAATACACTTGAAGCATGCTACGATATGAAAGTACAAGAGCGATGAAATTACACGTAAAGAAATGGCACTCATATTTTACACATAGATAACACACCATGTAGATCTTTTTTTCTCGTTTGAAAAAAGGAAGGAGGAGGTCTTGTCGGTTTTTGCACAGAGTTCATGACATTTAACACCCCCCAGTCAACAATAAAACTATGAAAAAGGATTGAAAACACGCTTTTTGTTTGTACATGTTCATGTTGAAGCCATACTTAATTTTGCCAGGGAAACATAGGCGAAATATATATTTTTCAGACGAAAAAAATCATTTTTAAAATTCTGACAAGCAGGGCCTACCTTTAGCTTCGTGTCTACATTCAAGAGGAAATTTTTCTCTATTCAAGTTC
Source organism: Salina celebensis (assembly GCA_036561885.1). Classification (NCBI taxonomy): domain Eukaryota; kingdom Metazoa; phylum Arthropoda; class Collembola; order Entomobryomorpha; family Paronellidae; genus Salina; species Salina celebensis. The sequence continues at coordinate 14,186 of JAAXOA010000133.1, read as the reverse complement.
GGTAATGATATTTTTGGTAGGTCAAGAAAATGATTGTTGAAAATCGCATATATTGTTAAGAAAATCCTTCCTCGCTCGTGATGCTCCGAGATCCCAATAAGTTGTCTTTTTGATTTTTCTAATTGTATATGATCAGCGAAGAAATGAAGAACTGTAGCCAATGCTGTTGTACATGTAATCATAACCATTCAAGCATTTTTCATTGTCAATGATCACATGTAATATTTTTTGACGTTTTACATCAACTATTTAGTTTTTTTTCAACTACTACGTCTGGCATTGTCTTGTATGCACCTAGACTCTTCAGTCCACGATCAACCTTGTCGATATTCACGAAAAAAAACATACTTGCAATTGAAATCGCAACAGAAAATGAATTTTACGCAACAATGATCGAAACTGATTTTAAAGTGACATTAATTAAGCAAAAAGTGTTCATTAGACGAACGGAATGTTAATTTTTAACAATGATATTTTGAGAAATGAAGGATTTTTATGTCTGAATGCTAATTCTAACAGCATTCTGTAATGAGTTCGTTTGTAACATGTGGGTACTAGTGTGTATTATAATTACGCTTACCTGGACAAAAAGACGTAGAAAATAGTACATATGAATGCATGTTACATGGATACTTTCCCATTATGAAATGTCCTCATGACATCGTTAGAATAATTAGTCACACATAACTTCCAGTAGCATTCACTTCCGCTTCTAATGTACACTTAGTAACTATGAATCAACAGAACTTTGCTATTCATAAGGTTAACTTTAGGAAGGTTCCATTAAATTCCAATTTTTAACATGTCTCCATAAAATTGTGTGAGAAGCTGAAAACTAATGAAAATTTATTACAGCTCTAGAAAAATGAAGATATTCGATGGAGTCTGTTGTCTAAAAGCATGTCTGTGTATGTCTTGTATTGTCTCTAAAAGATGATTATTCTCTTCGTCATTGCTGATAATTAGTTATCCCGAGACGAGCAAAAGGTAGTAATTATTCAGTAGTTGTACAACCCTTTTTACGAGGCTGTCTAGCAAATTAACATTCGACAAAAATCTGCTTTCTTCAATTTTAAGAAAAAAAGAACTAGTGTAGTACTTTTTTTTTTGCAAAAAGTGGTTTGTGTGTAAAACTAATCTGTAGTTGAAGGAAGTTGTTTAATATTTTACGATCTTTCAACATATTATATGCAAACAAACAAGTTGTTTTGCAGGCAATGGTAACATTATAGACAAAAAATGCATGCTGAAACAGTTCAAGAATGTGAATTTTTACGTGAAAGTAACTCTATGTCAATATTATGACCTCACCGTCAAATATTGTAGCCAACAGAAATCGTAAAAAGTATGTTTAAAAGTTTAAGAAAATGACGTAAGCTTGTTTTGTAAAGGGGCATTATTGGGTGCAAAAGAAGAGGATTTTGCAAAAGAAAACAATGATGTAATGGAATAACTCAATGGAAAGACAATAATTCCAGTTCACCTAGAGAAGTTCGTGTCTTTGTTCATTATAAGCCACTTTATTTTTAACTCAAGGACATAAATTAGGTAACCACTCAGCAAACTGGAAAACAAAAACCGGCTGGTTGCGACTATGAATGAGGTCAGATGGGATCATTTAGGTCTTTTTGGCATTATAGGGCAACTACCTAGAATAATGCTAAATCGGATTTCAATATGGCAATCAAGAGACGCGCATGACTTGAAATAGACAATCACAATCTTGCCTCAGGACTTGAGAGAACATATCAACGCTCTTTGACACAGTGACGCTGGGGTTGTAAAAAGAATTAAGTTACTGAAGCCCTCGTGATCTACTCACAGGTTGGTACTTTTGAAAACCTTGCGAAGAGCCAATACTATAGTAAAAATAAAAATAACAACAGTTTTTCCGGCTCTTTCGCGGTGCGACCAATGTAATGTAACAAATGGCTATCAGGGATCCTGAATAAAGTACGTAACTGGAATTGATAGGCATGTAATTTGGGAACTGAGCGAATAATGGGGGTATGGGAGCGAGTCTCTCCGAACCACACAGCCAACAGATCTGCCCCGACGGCTCGGAGAGACGATCCTACGATGACGGCCGGGTCCCCCCGACATCCAAGGAGCCAGACATCGGATGACGAATGAGTCGAGCCCGCCGGGGAGACCCACTTCCATTTTTGCCCCCATTTTTCGATCAGTTCTCATATGACACACCTATCAATCCTGCACGTACTTTATGGACCATCCCTAAGCTGTGCGATAATAACCAGCAGTAAAACGCTCTACTCAAGTGTTTGAAATCTAAAGCAGTAATAACACTCCACCTTGACTCTTTCCCGAAAATATTTTCTGTATGTAACAGTGACCTAGACTTTTTTTCAAATGAGCTATTTTATTACTCTTACATGAAAACGTGACATTCAATAACTCCATTCATTTTTCATCGCGTTGGGTCACTCTTACACATTCACAAAAATGACTATTAAGTCCTAACATGCAGTAGTGAACTATAGGAAATGCATCTTTAACAAAAATACTCATTTCGGGAAGACAAAGACATTTGTTTTGTACATCAACAAGTATGTAGTAGTTTTTTTCGCAAACATATCAGTGCAAAACTCACATTTATTTGTGTATCTGCGTGTTAGACATGTTACAACGAAAAGAGCAGCTTAGCTTAGACAAATTCATTAATGGGTGGCTTTACACGTTTTCTACATGCTTACAAATCATCCAGTCGGAGGGCAGAACACCACTACCCCCTCCATTTCTGTTTTAGACTCGGTAATAAGCATTCTTTGAAAATAATCCAATCATCAGCACGTACCAGCTTGTTTCGGTATTTAGGTAAAATGCAATCAGACCTGGTAAACTCTGTAATTAAAGCGTACAGAATTTTTTAAACGGGAAGGCGGATGAGAGAAAGAATAATGACTCCGACTGCATCACATTAAATGCATCATATCTTACCAACCAGAGTTTATCAAACATTCCTCTGATAAACACTCAGAATTAATTTAAATTGATTGGCCCGAGAACTTCATAGGTAGTTTATTCATTGTCAATTGTTTTCTTGTTTATGATACCGTATCATCCATCATTTTGCGCATATGTCACTCAAACAAGATCACCAAGAGATTTGCAACAATAGGAGGGAAATTTCCACCGCTCTGTGTCCTATATCTGCCAAAACATCAACCTAAATTAATTCAAGTTCATCAATTTTCACCCTTCCGTTTATTTTTTTACCCCACCTCATACCGTATAAAATCTGATCTGTTGTTTGGCCTCTCGGCAGTCAACAAGTTCGTGCTCATTGCAAGCCCATTATGCAATAATGATACATGACTTATTCATCACTATTATTTCACCGCCAACACTACTCAAAACGCTTTAAGATAAATAGACGAAATGAAATTAATCGGACAGCTCAAGTCATCAAAGGCTGTTTTTAAAGTATTTCTTGTGCCAGCATAAGAGCTTGTAAATTTGTAGCCTGGTGAGCTTCAAGACTTTGCTTTCCCTGAGTCTTGTGTGTCTACCCAGCCCGCATGTGCGCTTGACATCATCACGTCAATGATTCTCTACAAACTACACCATCATTACAACTCTCCTATTGAATCCAAAACAATGTCAATTTTCACCACCTTTATGATTAATGTGACTCCTGACAACGCTGGTGTCGATGATTTCATGTTCCTGTCACTCACTACCAGAGAAAAGGGGCTTCAAGATTCTCTTTCTCTCTAATAACGACCAAAGATTTTTTTTTCAAAAGTACTCCATCATTTCTCAGTTGACGGGCGTGCATTGTTAAAATAAAATTGCAACCTGACTTAGTTGATGTATACCCCACCTTGTTATTTAGTATCGTATAAAAAAAAAGATTTTTTTACCAATATTTCAAATGACACGATCGAAACCGGATGAAATTAGTACGGGTTTCTCTGCACAATAGCGTCAAAATTGTAACGGTAAACGGTTGGGAGAAAAATTAGGGAAGTTTAGTATGCAAGAATAAAGATTCCATTATGAAAACTTCCAGTCATCAATTGACTATGAAAATAGGAAGAATTAATGTTGCCTAAATGCAAGAGGGCAATGGAAAAAAAGGAGTTTGTCGCTTGAGAAGGAGGTCGTGGGGACAGTCGATTAGAAAAGCTCTCACAAAACAACAATAGCATTTGAGATGAGCTATTTCGTGCGCATATGTATTTGCTAAATTGCAAACAGTTCACTCCCTTTTTTACACCTTGAGTATAAATGTGTCCCAGTTTTCTTTGCGTGGAATGCCCGTAGACATTAGTATAGGGTTAGAAGAAACTCAATTTCGGTCAAATCGGATGCATAATGAAGGAATTAAGGGTTACTTTTATCAAACAGCGACAAGTGACTGTTTTTTTCTCTCACTCATTTCCTCGTTTGGTAACGCGGAACGGAAATCTCCGTAAAAGCGGTGTCACCATAAAAATGCAAATTTCAGACAGTCCACACATTATCTGTCAGCATATTTCATGATAATTTTTAAATGTCTTTTTCCCAGTGCCCAACTAACTCACAGTCTAGAAAGGTTGATGGACTATGGTAGCGGTGCTACCAGTAGGCAAGATTCGGTTGCCACATGCTGTTATGTAATTACTTGTTTAATGCTTCACCGAACACAAACGGTTATAAAATAGTTTGTCCTAAATGTTTAGCAGAATGAGTAGGTATTGAAAATAGCTATGCAAAACGTCAGACAAACCTTCAGTTGCTGCCAAGAAGCTAATCATGGCGTTTTCAGGGCTAGTTATGGCTAGGCTCAGCTGAGGTCTGCTAAAATTCTTAATTTTTCGGATTGTATAAAGCAACACAATTCCAAATAAAGTGTATTCACCGCCAACTTGAGCTCTTTTGCAACTGATGGTGATTGGTTTCAAATAACTTAACCATTAAATTTATTAAATTAAACTGAGACTTGTACTTTGACGAATTGAACACAAAAATTCATAAGCTAAAGTTGGCAGTAAAACTGTCGAAGTTAGCGTTGAAGGTGTGTAATATTACTATCCGAATATAGTATAATATGCGAAAAATACACAGAATTCAGTCATTCATAACTAGATGAAACGCAATAATTGACTGAGCGATAATTCGCATAGAAACCGCCATGATTATCTTCCTGGCAGCAACTGACCTTGGGTGTGACTTTCTCCTAGAATTGGTCCTCCATTGATTTACCACGAAGAGTTTAAATCATTCAAATTCTTATATTTTATTGAGTACAATGTCACGACAATTATATACAGGATTTTCTATAAAAATGTCGGATTAGGTGCTCCGCACCAGGCTAAATTCGTGCTGTGTCAATTGTTTTCATCACACAAAAAATAACTATTGATATTTCCCCCCTGAACAAAGGTGAAGCATGGATTATCTCACACCGGTTTTTCTTTTTGTGTTATATAACTCATCTATATATTTTTTTTTTTCAACAGACGGGTTTAATTTTCCCAATTCATGATGAGGCGGAACAAAAAAAATCGGGTTTACACATCTGAAAATACCAAAAGTATTAGATTTTTTTAAACCCCACTATCCAAAGAAAATATTTGTTACGAAACTACACGAGACTACATATAAGAAGCTTTAACTACAAGTCTAGCCATTTTTTTGATGTCATGCCTTCCGACTCAATGAATACTAAGGTCAGTGAAGCCCCGACCTTTGTGTTTGTTCAAACACTCGAAGAGAAAAAAAACTACCTAAAATGACTTTTCTCCTAATGCGGTGTACTACATCCACATAAAATCTTATCTCCTTTTTTTGTGTCTTTCTTCTAGTGCCATTTCTCATTTCTTCCGTTATTCACGAATCTCGAATTATATTATCTAAATAATCATAACCTCGCCTCTGTACTTTTTTTGTCATTCTACGAAAGCCCAAGTTTCTCCACGTCTCAATGAGTTTTACCTAAAGGATGAAATACTTATACTAAAGGGTCGTCCATAAAGCGCGTCACGTTGATTGAAAGGTGGGTTATTTGTGAACGGACTGAAAAATGGGGGTATGGGAGAAAGTCTACATATACCGCCGGGCCGACCCTGGTCATCTTTGAGAACCTAATCCCATTATTCTCCAGCCGGACCCCGCCGTCTATCAGAGCCGATCCAACCACGGCTGCCGGGTCTCACACTCCAGCCTCCTCGCCACGCACCCTTCGGCCTCAGAGGAAGCCGCTTTGCCTGCTGCGGCCTGGGCTGTTCACAATTAACCCACCTTTCACTCAACGTGACGTAATTTATGGAGACCCCCTAATACTAATAGAGAAATTATCGTCTTCATGAAAAATAATATCAGTAAAAAACACATAAGTCACTTATATTTCCGTTGATCCCGTCCCAACTGAAAAATACCTCTTTGTGATTCATCTTCCGCTGTGTACTTTTCTCTGGTTAGTGGTTGGGTGCGTGAGGATCAAGAAACACCCGAGGGACAGAGGTTTCAACTGCAGAATTGGATGATGGCAGTAGTAACCTTTTGTGTACCTGTTGACTTGGTTTTGTAGACTTACTATGTGCAAAAACCCACAGATCATCACTCATTAAAGTTAAAACTTGAGTTTTGTCAGTATTTTCATCTTTGAAGTGACTATGGAGATTTACATTTTGATTTAATCAAGATGCAACTTGGCTTCGATCAGCTTTATATAATTTCTAAAGCTCAAGATCCGGTGTATTGTACAATTTGTTTGTATGAAAAAAAAGTCGTAAACATTCTGATAAGTGTTTCTTCACGATGTTCTATTTTGGGTTCGGGTTTATTTCTGCTACTCTACATGTCATCATATTTCTCTTAGTTTTTCCGTGATGACAGTTGCTCGTTCAGAAGCTCACAATGAAAAAACGGTTACTGACTGTTTGATAGTTGCCTGATATAAGAAATCACGGGGATTTCCAATAATAATTTGTGATTTCTATATAAAGTGAAAAATACATGGCCGGGTTTGTATGAATATGTACATTTTTTTTTGTCTGCCGGTCCGCATTACGAGCACATAATATAACTTTGTAAAAACAACAAAGTTAGCTACTGCTCTCTGGATTACCTACACAAGATCTAGATTTTTCAACGTTGTAGATATAAACTGAATTACATGCTCCAGATATGCACTAGGTTTATTCAGGTTATAGCTGCAAACAAGTTTAAATGAGACGACAGGAGCCACAACGGCTTGCCAGTTCTTTACAGTACACTGTCAAATAAATATGTCATGTAATATTAAAACTGTCAGGAAAAAAGAAACACGAAAATACGCGGCAGTTGCACAATCTATATGAGGAATTGATTGTAAGATTAACCCGTTTGCGGCAAACGTGAAAATCAATACTTGATGAAGGGTAAATTCCCGGCAATAACATGTTTTCTCCGTATAATATATCATAATTGTATTAGTTTTATGCAATCAGTTTAAGCTGCTCAATTATCAAATTAGGGCTCGTCCGTAAAATACTCCGCGTGAATTGAAAGGTGGGTTACTGGTGAACGTACCGAAAAATTGGGCTATGGGAGTGAGCCTCTATTCGACGACGATGGGACATACCGGTCAGCCGAGAGGACCGAAGTCCCCGCTGGCCGTGACTGACCGTGTCCGCCCCGTCGTCGAATGGGGGCTCACTTCCATAGTCCAATTTTTCGGTCTGTTCACATATAACCGAGATTTAAATTCCCGTTACGTACTTTACGGATCATCCCTTACTCAGGTGATAAAATCAAGTATTCTTTGGATTTTTCTAAGTTTTTGGCAAACTGTGCGTTTCTACAACTAGTATATACATATATATACATCTATCTATTATCGTTTAAATGAATATCCAGGGTATACAACTTTTAGCTAGTATCATTTGGTTCTAGCTTTGTCACATCCGAATTATTATTTATCTTCCTCCATTGTTCTTCAAATTGTGTCCAAGTTGAACTTGAAAGAATAATCTTGAGAGTAACAATTAGTATAGCCATTTAATAACACACGGAGTGTTGAAAAGATGCGTGTCCGCATCCGGATGTAGAGATAAATGGATATTACACACTACCTCAAATTTTTTCGCAGTCCCAGCAGCTACTCTTTTCCGAGTTGTATAAAAACAAACTTACGAAAATGAATCATTTTGCAAATATTGTCACAACCTCGGTTCAATTATAATCCATAGTGGTAGTAGTAGCCGCCAATTGCAACAATAGCCACTGAGCCGATGAGTATTGGAGAAAAAGAATAAAAAATAATAATAAGTAGTTACACAGTTTGAGATCATTATTATGGAAAAAGGGATATTTATGCATGATTTGCATGACCTTGCATAAAAAGATAGGAAAATCGTGACCAGACAATTGAATCTGGTATATACGAGAGAAAAAAAATATCATGATGAATCATCACCCGTTGCGTTGGTGGTATTCATCAGTAGAAGAAACAAAAAAAAATCTCAGTAAATGATGAAGAAGACAAAAATTAAACGAAGGTTTTGTTCTATTGATATTTCCCAAAAATCTATGGCTATTTTTTTATTATTACGCCTTCCAACAAACGTTTCTACCCAAGATAAATTTGTTCAACTTTGTTTTAAAATTAATAATATACCTAGTTCCATCATTAGGAAACTTTTTCCAGGTTCCATGTTTTTCCTAATAGCAAAGTATTGAATCATGACTGAATTATGATAGGAAAATAGAAATCAAGTCCCATCCTCAAGATTAAACTCAGATAGCTTGATTAGAGATAGGATCGTGAACACAAAATCCCGGTAGTTCGTCTCTTCCTATCTTTCGACCATTTTACTTACAAACGGGCACGGATTTTCTCAAATTACATAATAGTCCATGTTTTTTTGTGTAAAACAATTCATAAACGAACGGAATTCGGCTAGCATAAATTGACTTTAAAGGGCTTTTGCCAATGACAAGGAAAATTCCAATGTGATTAAACATCACAGGACAAAATGGACGCTTTTTTACCTGATGTCACCCGCCACGAAAGAAAAAAACCTGTAATATATTAATTATTGTTTGTATTAATCTCCTCACTGGAAATTTATGGCAAATAACAAGCTAAACTTATTTTGTAGTTTGTGTGTTCTTGGTCAGTCTTGGTATGTGGTATGTAAGTTCAAGTTTACAGCAATAAAAAAGTAAAAATTACATATAAATTGATCATCCAATAGTGAATAGAGCAGTCTAAAAGGAACCTGCTGTGAAAAGCTGATGTCACTTGTTGATTCCCTTAATTAACTCATTAGACACCAATTACGCAGTGGACGGAGAGGGAATGAGTAAAATACTACGAAAAACCTGAAAAACAGAAATCGTCTTGGTCATAGTTTTCAGTTTGGATGATAACTCTTATTTGTACTGGATTTTTTTCCTCAAAGCTATCAGAGTATTTGTTTGTTAAAAAAGCCACATCCACATTTGGACTTAAATTACAGCTAATTACATATTCAAAATTTGCGTATTAGTGTTGGATTACGACTGGGAAGCAATTTATTAATTTTGATTGAGGAAAACATAAAAGTAGATGACGTCACATGGCGATTTTGAAGGTGCAGTGATGAGCCGGGAAACCTTTGTCTTCACAACAGGTAGTCGAGTGTCACACGCCAATCGATTTGTCACTGGGTAAAAATATTTTTTTTTCATTGAACTTACGTTATTTGGTAATCAATCAGTGGCGTAAGGTTAAATGGCGACAGACGACAGTCGCATGCCGATGTCAGGTCGGCATCATTCTTGTTTTTAATCAAATTTATTGATTTTTTTTTGTATGAGCATACGGGTGGCCATTTTTTGTTCACCAAAGGACAAAAAGAGGGATAATTGAGTTGTTAGACAAGGTTTAAATTACCTGTCGCCGAGTTACCTTGTATTTGCATATACTTAATGCAATGTACACAAAATAATTGTACAAGTAGTGGAAATTGCCTGGACTTCAGACTGTAGATCAAAAAATTCTGGAAAACAGTAACTTTGAAGAAAAATTAGACTCATTGATTGTGACTGTAGCACGTTAGATTATCTAGTAAAAGAAGTTTTGATTGAATTTTGGAAGGCATCTCATAGATATACACTTGAGTAATATGAGGATTCTCGCGTTTAAGGGTCTCTTCGTATCCCTCACACCCGGTTGTACCAACAAAATTGTGTGGGCCGCGTAACAAAAATGTTATACAACGTTCACAACATACATCTGTCTGTTGTACAACTCAATCACTCATACTAATCACCGATACTTAGTTGAATTATGCAAAATTTGTACAAGGCAGAAAACTTAATATTGGAGGTTACTTTCTCTTAAGAGAATCGGGATCTCTTATCTCATGCGTTACAATAAAAAGTATGACTAAAACTGCGGAATGAATGGAATGAAAAATGACCGAACACAAAAGTCTGCATAAAATGTGCAATCAGGTCCAAGAGGAAATGACTCATTTCAATTAGGAAGGGAGAGGGAGAGACAACCTCAATCCTCTGCCCTGGTCGACACTCGGCGTAAACCAAGTCTACTCAATAGACGCATTTGTATTAACTCGTCAATTATCCCGAAAGCGAGTTGAGGGTAATCATTTCTGGGATGGAATACTCGTTAACAATATCCTCCACCACACACACTATGAGCCATTCATAAAAAATCTCACCTAGTAACCAGCATTAATTGGACATGTTCAATGTGTTAAATCGTTTAATTAAGCTAATTATTTCACAATAAGTTAAAGTAAAACAGAATTGTTTTTACAGTTGTATTGTAGAATTCAAAAAATCCTTATGCAATTCACAATTTTGAGTATAATTCAATATTTTGTTCAATATATTCATTGTCATTTCATTTGTGATAAATTTCAACTTGATTGTATATGGATTGGTAGGATCAGTGGTGTTATCCTTGTTGGGAAAAAGTTAATTATTTATGTGTAGGTAGACTTAACCATACACCTCAAACGTATCCTCACTAGTCTCAATTTCATTTGCTGTATTTTCTGGAGAGCATTTTCTATCCGATCCTGTTTCGTATTGAGGCAGGCAGGTACACATTCCAAATAACTTTTCAAATCCCCTAAATGGTTTACAAAACGACCCTGTCCAGCAAAATTGATCTGTTCCGTTGACTTCACATCTTGCCCCAACCAGCCCTTTGCATGAAAGCTCGTCCTGATTGAAGCCCTGCAATCCAGGACAATCACAAACTCCTTTGTTGTTGCATCTCAGCCCACCAAGTTTATCACAACTTGGACCACTGTCTGTGCTAAGATCACATCGTGACCCGTATACCAGTTGACATCCCCTTTCAACTTGGACGTAGCCTTGTTTGCATTGACACTGACGGACTCCAGATATTCTTTGACACTCGGCTTCATTACTTCTACAATCTGCGGTGGTGTTGCAAGGTCCTCCTATCAAACAATAGCACCTTTCATTCATCAAGTCATATTCTTGATGGTTGCTAAACTCGCAAGTGCACCTGCGATCCATGCAAAGCAGACCTGGTAAACATTGCTTGGAAGTTAGTGGTCCGTACGTGTCACCGTTACAAACAAGATTTGGTTTGGAATAGCAATAGTCATTCTTGTCTTTGGAGGCTGCAAAGTTCTCATCACATTGACAGGTGCCCGTGCTGTAGTAGTCACCAATTCCAGTACAAAATGAATTAGCTACACAATCATCATTCTTCTCGTACTGAATTTACAGAGGGCTCCAGCACTAGCTACGCAATTGTTGGTAATGACACTAAAAGATTTCCCGTAAGGGCATTGGCACACTCCACGGCTGCACACTAACGAACTTACACATTGGGCATCGTCCTCTTCGAAGCAACTTTCTCCGAATGTATGTCTCAGTTCACAAGTTTCGTTTTCATTTTGAAAGTAGATGCTTGTGTCACACTGACAAATTTCATTGCTACAGATTGCCCCGAATCTGCATTCATCTTCTGTGCAAGCCACGCCTAATTTTTTTCGACACGAACGAACGCCGTCAGAATTGTCAGTCACTGCAAAACTAGGGTCACAGTTGCAAACACCGTCAACACACGCCAAAAACGAGGGATTGAATTGCCAATCGTAGTCAGAGCAATGATCGTTCCCGGAGCATGGACCGCCTTTGTACTCCTTGGGTAAACACAATTTTGTAGAGCTTTTATAGTACATCGATCCACATCGACACATGGAAGTGGACAGATCACAGGTAGCACCGGAAATGCATTCTGGTTCACCATCTGCACCACTACACGTATTTCCAGCTAACACTCGACACGATTGTCCGTCCCATAGGAGTCCACGACCATGGTCGCAAGTACAATTATCCTCCTGACAAACCAAATGTTGATGGGAGTCACACATAAGGTTGTGTTTGCATTCCTGGCCATGATCCTTCTTCTTGTGACAGGTTCCGTCAGAGCGTTCGAAATGGCTGGAGAGACATTCGCAAACGCCACTTGTACAATTTGCACCAGAAATACAGGACAGTTCCTCGGTCCAGGAGATTTCTCCGTCTACTTTGTTGTACACACATCGTTCTCCTGCTAAGGTGACGCATTTTCCAGTAGTTTCGTCGTATATCATGGTGTCCGCCATGATACAGTCACATTTACCCGAAGAAGGACATGTCAGGAAGTTCCTGGAGTCGCAACACACTTCTTTGCTACAGTTCTCCCCGAATTGGGCTCGAAGAGCCCCACTGGACGGGGAGGGACACAATGTAAGTAGTGTGACCAGAAGGTACTTTGTACCGTCAAAATCATTTTGGTTCTGTGTAAACTGGACGAAGACGATGTTTGAAATGAGTTGGAACCTTCTAATTTAAATTATCGTTGGGTGCAGCCAGTTTGAAGATAAGGAAACGTTTCCTTTCGTAACGATGACGGACGTCAACAAGCTAGAGGCATTAAGTAAACATTACCAATTCAACAAAAAATTTGACCTTAAACGGAGAGCTAAATTGATCTTTTTCTTCTTAGCCGATAAATTAATATTTCATTCATAACAATCCTGCCTTTCATTCATAACCATAACCTGCGATGCAACACTTTAATGAATGAATACATTAAAAATTATGATAAGCCTCTAATTTTCTTTCATCAGGGCTGGTACATAAAGTACGTTTAACGGGAACTCAAGGGTGGGTTATTTGTGAACGGACCGAAAAATGGGGGGGTTACGGAATTGAGACTTCATCAGCCGAGAGAACCGAACCCAAAAGCCTGCAGACGAGCCCCCGTCAGTTGCCAGACCTTTCCCCTCCAGTATCCTCACTCGCTTCCTGCAATTTCCTTTCCGTACTTTATGGATCAGTCCTATGTTCTACTAAGCCATTAAGTATAAATGGAACTTTTTCATTTATCGTGCAAGAATGTTTAATTAGACAAACAAAACAAGACTCATGGTGAAATATCAACATGAATTAATTCCTTCACCTTCTAAAATTCTGCTAAACTAAGCAATTTCATGTGGAGTCGAGTTGTCGCAGGCTAGCAAGGCTACACATTTTTTTCTTCGCTATTTCGTAGGAATCGTAAATCAAATGTAAATAGATACTTTGTGGCATTGTGGCTTTCTACATAGCATGAGAATGAACTCGACTAAAGAATATCGACTTTAACCGGGGGAGGAGTCTTCCTTGGAATCAGAGTGGTTTCGTTCGGAGGTCGTTACCCTGACAAGCTTTCCAACGCCAGTAGTATCGTTAATCAGGGCATCGATAATATCCGCCTTTGGATCTCTGGACCATTTATTAAGCTTAGCGAAGCTATACCTTACTAATATCGCATCGTAAGTTTTTTTTGCATGGCGTGACTGCATAGCGCCGTGCACGCTCTACCGCTTAGACGCTTCTTCCATTTGAGCTGAAAATTTGCACACTCATTAGGATATGCCTATAGATGATCTGTACAACTTTTTGGATCTTCAAGATAAATCCTTCTCAGGTTCCTGCAGGTGCCCGAAAGTTTTTCTTTGACAACAGGGGTTCATTTTTGGTGACACGTAGACCTCTATAAGGTATATAAGATTCCAAAATAACAGGTTCCAATTCCTTCTCCCTGGGGTACTAGAGGGGGTCAAAGTGGGTCAAATTGTTATCGCTGTAGCTCTTGAACGGTTCAACCAATTGAGCTGAAATTGCTTGTGTGCATTTGGTCATGCTCAACACATATTTACAGATATTTTTCGTGCTTT
>JAAXOA010000132.1:0-34071 GCA_036561885.1 Salina celebensis | reverse complement strand
GACGTGAGCACAAGTCAGTAAGACCGCTGCCTTCATCTTCTGCATAATATCAAAAAGCATATATTCTTTAAATTATGGCATGACACCTTCTGATGTAAATATTTGACATACAGCACACACATCTTTTCCATCCCGTTTCGGTATCCCGCATTCCAGACTGCGTATAAAGTTACACAGTTGGACACAGTCACTCATACGTCCTCCAAAATGTTTCAAGCCGAACACACAAGTACATACTCAGCCATTCTTTTCTTATGTACGCTGTTTTAATGTTCGAAAAGCACGTATCAAGGGCATCTCCATATGGATCATACAATCCTCCCATTATCCGAACCTGAACAGCTTCCATACACACTCCCAAGGAATTTTCGATGCCAGAGAGAATTTTAAAACAAAAAAAGTTATATGCTCGCCATCAAATTGTTTGTTTCTTTAACGCATCATTATCATCATTCCATCTCACATTATAGCAACCTTCTTCGTATGGAAAACAAACTGTGTTGACTCAAGAAAATATAGTAATCTTGTCTGTATCCTTCACATATAATATTACTCCCATTACCTATTTTAAAACGATCTTTTTTTCATGCAAAAGAGGCGTTAGACTGTTTTACGGCGACGTGGTGGTGACATAACACTACTACAACTCATACAAACTCTGCTAGTTATACTACTACCACTACGACATAATCTTGTAGTAAAACAAACAAGTAAACTGTTTAAGAGTGGCACACATTCTAAACCTCTCAATCTTATCGTTTTCCCTTTTCGCTCATCATTTTCGTTCAAGACTTCGGAGCGTTGATACAAATAGTGAGTATAGTGTACAACCTAGCAGAGACAAATTTATTACGTGCTTCCACTGGCGAAAATAGAAATCTCTTGTATTCACTGTTTTCAAACCACCTACTCATCTTCCTTTAAATTAAGTACAAAAACAAGTTTCAAACCTCACTAGCGCATAGAGAGATGGAAAGATTCTGAGGAAAAACTCGCTTTACATGAGCTTTGGATGGCAGAGGAAAAAGAAAAAGCACAAAGACAGAAACGGACACATTTACAAGTGCGACGGTAGAATAAAGCTTCGTTGCTTTTTAAAGTTTTGAGATACCTGAAGTGACCACTCATAAAGAACAACGTGAGCTCTGTTGACATAAAAGTTTGAAGTTGTCTTGTGTGCACATTTTAATTGGATTAATACGAAATTCAAATGAGAAAGTTGCAAAATTGTTGGGTATTTTATAGCCAGAAGAAACCGTTTTCATTAAGTTTCTAAGTGATTTTACAGTCGATTTGTCACTATATATACATTAAATTGTTTGGTGTCAGTGTTCATATGTGCTATAAAAAGGAAGAATACACCAAAGCCTACTATAGTTTCTCTCGCTTGCGATTTTGTTTTTGCAAAAGTTTCAAGATTTGGGTTACGGATTCCAACTTCCAACACATAACCCAGGAAGTACACGCGAAAGAAGAGTAGTGTAACCGTGACTCTATAGCACGCATTATCAAAATATTATGAAACTGTAAAACCTTTTTCTGGCAAGTAAGTGTTTATTGGACTCACATGATCTTGAAGTCGGATTATCGTTGGAGATAATTTTTGCAGTTTAGCAATCCGCAAGTACAGATAAACCACTTGTTTTAGTGGTATGTTTTGAATTTCTCGGATATTTTAAACTACATATAATTTTTTGAGATAATTCGGTAGGTAAACAGTAAATACAATTTTTGAACTGCATATCCATGCATTGAACCTGAAAGAATATTAGTATCATAGTATTATTAGTTATTTTTGAATTGAAAAGAATACCCAGTGCAATGTGGAAGAGAGAAAAATTGGAAGATAAATTGAAGACTGCTAAAATACGCTATTATCTTCCGGACTGAATTATAGCGATAAGAAAATCCGTTTTAATTTATAAATCCGCTATGTTGTATGTTTTGTAAGAGTTATCGGCTTTGGCTTTTGTAGGATGAGAATAGGATGCTATACAAATCTTTTAGCCCTGAATTTTGCAAGAGTGTGGAGGCTTTTGTAAACGTGCTTACGCCAATTATCGCAGTCATCATCCTTGTCATCTTTTCGTGTACACGTCGTTATAAAGCTATCCTCGGATTTTAAAACAAATATATCTGTAACCACCCTGATTTACTCTTGATTTTTTCGTTCATGTAGCGTTTGTATGACGGTATGCACCAACCGTGAGCAGACGCAGACAACGCAATACGACAAGAATACAAAATTCAAGAGTAGTAGTTCAAGTCCTACCTGGGATCTTGGTTTGGAAACAACATTAACTTTCCCAATAATTATCTGGCCTTTCTAGAATGTGTATAACAGTAAAAAGAAATTGAAATGTCTGAAACTGTTGTTGACTTTTGAACTCATCTCAATTTACGACATTAAATTATATGGTAAATGTTTTGTATGTAAGAATAAATAAGAGATGTTTTTACTGCCACATACATTGTTTAAACCAAAGGCGCAGGCGACTTTTTCATTTTCATAGCGTAACCAGTCCGTTACACCACGAAATCTTGAA
Organism: Salina celebensis; assembly: GCA_036561885.1. Taxonomy (NCBI): domain Eukaryota; kingdom Metazoa; phylum Arthropoda; class Collembola; order Entomobryomorpha; family Paronellidae; genus Salina; species Salina celebensis. Next base: position 31,525 of record JAAXOA010000132.1, on the reverse strand, counting down.
GTAGCGAAAGCAAAGCCACCTGCATTTGATGCGTTGCAATGAACCCAATGATATCATTTAATACGAACCATTGAATTCATGTACCATTTCAATATTAATATATGAATTAGTTCATTGGTCAATGAAAACATGATACATTATATATGTATGGAACACTGAATCCATAATTCAATGAAAACATGATGCATTGAATATGGAACAATGCATCCATAAATCCATGAAAATGAGATTCTATGTATTATTTCCCAGATTCTTATTTCATCAGAAACGAACCTTCATTATCTTTAATTGTGCAATTAACTCGGAATTATGACAAAACTAACCATGGGTACGTTGAGCAAAAATTATCAGCTGACACAGTACTATCGATTTCAACAATAAAAAAATTTCGTCAATAAGGAACCATCGTTAACTTTAATTGTGCAATTAACTAGTGAACCTGACTACCTAGAATCATGAAAACAGGTTTGAAGAAACCTTAATGCCTGACAATGATACCCTGAAAATTTGAGCCGGATTCGTCCAACAGTACTCGAAATATAAAGCGAACAGACAGACGGACAGACAGACAGAAAATGCAATCCCATAAAGTAGCTTTCGCTACTTAATAATTTGCAATGTTTTCTACAAATCGCAAGTCAAGTACGAAGGTCATTATCTGAAACGCACGAAACCGATAAAAGATATTTTTGTTGACGGCTCGTTTCACAATTTACGTTTTTATACTCTCTATTTTGTTGTTCTCACTACAACAGAGCCAAGCGGAAACAGCAACTCTGCCAGAGCCAGCATGGCAGAATTTGTTCAGACTTTAGAAAAGCAAAAATTATGACCTAATGACATTTTTGTATGAGCGCACTAAACATGAAAAGAATGTATTTTATAAACGAGCTCTAAGACACAGCTCATTTAAAGAAAAATAGCTACAAAAATATGCCAGATTCCTTCCCCTTGTCAGAGGGATTCCAAAGAGAAAAAGTGTGTCAATCAATGTCATTCTTACAGTTGTTGACTAGGTATCTGTTGAAGAGTGCGTGTAGAAAACCAGATGTTGTCAGATTGTAATTGGGGGAGAACGTAATTAAAGTTAGTGACTTGGAACTTGGAAAACAACAGCTTAAAAATGAAATGACTATAGGAGTACGCTTTGTACGATATAGAACAACCCGTACACTTCACCTCGATAGAATTACTATTGAATATTTATGGTTTTCTTCAAAAATTGTTATCTCTCATAAACATATCCTCCCCATTTAACTTATGTTCTGAATAGATTATAATAACTGTACTCAAGAACACAAGCTCAGATCATAAATATTTTCAGCCGACGCCACAACATGCGTTAGCATTTCCTTTGGAACTCTCCAAAGCAGTTTATGCAAACTTAAGATAAACCTGTGGCGTCTTTGATATGCTCTGTTAGTCGTGCTCTTGAACACGCTAACATTTGATAAGCCTCTTGCCTTTAAAACTTGGCACAGGGCGCAGGTGAGGGGCCACTCTTATTTACCTCGCCAACGTTTGTCACGGTTAATTTGGCTCAGCAGATTAATTGCTAATGCAAACACCCGAGACACTTCTCTGGCCTGTTTTAACTCTATTCACACGGGGGAGTAATGCAAATGCACTCTTTTGCAGGAGATAATTTTGCATGTGTACAGAATATTATACGTAAAGTAATGTTTGCCGCAAGGCAAGATGGGTTGGGGCCGGGTCCCCGACAAGGTCTTTTTTCGATTTGACAAATGTCATCAGCTCTCGGAGCGCTCTAACGATAATGATGTGATCCCATAAGAACAATGATGATTGAGGAAGCGCAGCTGTAAAAGCTTAAAACCAACAGGAAAGGACATTGAGATTCAGAATTCAGAACATTTGAAATCAAGATTTCCTTTGTCTACTTCTAGCCGGTGTTCCTTTCATGGTGTTTGCAAACAGAAAGATTCATTACATGATATTTTTAAATCATCGTTTTGTTATACAAGAGTTATTCAATAGTCCGTTTAACCCTGACACAAAAATGAATAGAACATATTTTCTTTCATTTTTAAACTAGTTCACACCTGAAGAGTACTGATGAGGATAGATTTTTCAGTTTATTGGGTGTCTTTCGTCGGGTAAGAGATTATCACCCTAAATTGATTTTTTTATAGAACATGTAAAAGTTTCCGATGACGTGTGAAATGATTTATCAAATTTTATGGCACGCAGCTGAAGTTGCTCAATGGGAGGAATGAAAACCGTAAACGAATGGGTGCAAATCGGTACAAAATAGATATTCTGTCCTTTAATTCTATTTTCAAACGAGGTTATTTAGATTCTAAGGAGAGTTTCTGCGGACAACAGCTATCTCCATGGGAAAGGGAACGGGCTGCCAGTCAAGTTTCAAATAGTGGTATACAAATAAGTAATACTGTGAGCACCTGTCAATTTTGAAACGGTATTATTCTTGGAATCGACGCCTATTTGATATGAAACGACCCGGTTGGTGGTATACTACAACGCATTTTCCCGCTTCATTCTGGCCTAAATATGAACTCTTTAGGGATAGAGCCATAGCTCGCATGATCCCAGTTTAGTAAGAGCGGACTTACTTAATCCCTTCATGACGCTTTTCGCTCATATTGGGTATGACGATATGGCAGAAACGATTTTGGGGAAAGTACGAAAATGTTAACCTAGTGTCTTATATTATGTCTTGCCTGCACATCGCGTAGAGGAATAGAGGTGTATTTGAGGGATAGAAGTTATGACACCAATGACTTAAGCAGGGATAGAAGTGAGTATTCTAATGAACTGTTTCATCTTATCATCATTTATTATGTATTTTCATGTTTACCCAGGTGTGTGCAATTGGTTTTGCAGAGTTTCAAGTACATTTCTATCTATCTCTAAGCAATAATAAAACCTGCAAAGCTTTCACATTACGAAGCTGACATGTCCTTCTCTGTTATAAAGCATAGACGTAGACATAATGTCCAAATGTTAGGTACTGATGGGCACCTGCCTTCGGGTCATTGTCACCCCCAACCATGTCCCATTTTACCGTATCCAATGGGTTCTCCAGTGATAGGTGGCATGTAATGCGAAAGGTCCCTTGCAAACCAGGCAACCTCAGGATGGGCATATGTAGTCAACTCAAACACATTTGATTGAGCAGTCGATCGGTACGCTGTGACGGACTCACAATCAGATAAGAAATGATATTATTACTTGCTTAACGAGTTTCAGCTTCGTAATAACCTAGCAGCAATATCTTCAAGTAAGTTTTATTTATGCTTCGCAGGAGTTTGTTCCTAAAAAGTTGGAAAAAACTTTTAAATGATAAGATGAAGCAACCCAGTTTAATTTTCGGAACTTTCAAGTTGAGTTTTAGACGGTGGTGAAAGTCATTTGGTAGCATTAGAAGCCTAAGGGGCAATAAGAGATACAGCATAAAATATACAGTTCGGTTTACATTCTCTTGAAAATTGTGTTTTCTTTCAGACTACCGGTGCTATGCCAACATAATATAGAGGAAGAGACTTGGCAGGGCTACGTAAAATATTGTATAAGTTGACAAGAATTAGTATTCCTATAAGACAAATCCGAGCCAGATTTCCTCACTCGCAGACCGATCTAACAAAGTTTCTACCATGTCGAACAAAATGGCATCAACAGGGATACGCGGTATTCGGAGAAAAAAATCATCCCTTGGTGAAGTAAAAGTAGCTGTTATAGGAGCTCCGGGAGTTGGCAAAAGTGGTAAAGACAATCGTTTAGTACATCTTAACAAAAAAAACTAACTTATGTATAATGATCATTTTAATTTCTGATTACGTTCCTATTTCCAGCACTTACTGTCCGTTTCCTTACTAAACGATATATTGGAGAATACGACCATCAGTCGGGTACTTAGCAGACTTAAATAAATTAGTCAAATATATATTGTTTAGTAAGTTTTCTATCCTAAGTAAGTCAGCTAAACCTAACTTCCTTTCCAGAAACCCGGTATAAGCATGAAATGCTGGTGGATGGAGAACCTGTGATATTCGAAATTCTCGACACATGTCCAAAGGTAACGTGGAAATTTTATTAAAATATTTGAAACCATTTCATAATTGAAGATTTGATCAATAACGTTGCAGTCTGCCAATGAGCCTGTTTCACTGGAAACGCTGCAGTGGGCGGATGGCTTTCTCCTCGTGTATTCTATCACAGACCGTCAAAGTTTTAACTTCATTAAACGGGCTAAACAACAACTTTGTGATTTTCGGAATGGTGATCCGTGCCCCAGTAGTTCCTCGTCATTGTCCGTTAACTCTCTTCCAGCATCCCACTGTGGTAACGGAAACAACTCATATCACAGTAATAACAACGGTTCATCAAGCCCAAGGTGTAATGATGGAAACTCCAACAATAGCTCTCTGCCTATGGTGTTAGTAGCGAACAAAGGTGACATGGTTCATCTTCGTCAAATTAGCACCGAGGAAGGAGAAATACTTGCGAAAGATTTGGACTGTGCGTTTGCCGAAGTGGCGGCGTCGGAGCAAGTGACCCAAGTAGCTGAAGTGTTTCATGACGTGTGTCGAGATGTTCAAGCGGCGAGGCGTAAAACAAAGCAATCCCTTTTGGACAGAGTTTTAGGAAACAAAGCTGCCGCAGGATTTAGGGTGTACGCCAGAGGAAAAAGTGACAGTGCTTTGCCTAAAGAAAGTAACTAATGGAAGCTGGACTTTGGAATGGTCAACTATGTATGAACGACAAAATACTACATTACATTTAGATATACTAATTTTTTCCAGAAAAAAGCGGTTTGATGATATCCCTATTTATACTGATGTGACATGTGGTTACGGCTGTACGGCAACAGAAATGAAACTCTACATTATTTCGAAATTACTTTCTTGTCAATCATGTTGCTATACAGTGCTGCTATAATAATCTTAAATCTATAGCTATGCTGGAATGAATGTGAAATTTAGCTAGCCAAATTATTTGAATATTTTGTCATATTCTATAGCACACATTACGAATCACGCACTACCGTTAAAATGAAAGGCGTAATTTATGTAACACATAACAAAATGGAAAATATATCGTATTTGAACTATAATTTTTGAAGAATCATTTCCACCATCTTTATCAGCACATGCTTCCTCAATGTACATACTAATCCAGGAAAAATAGTGCAGCTAAATGCAGGAAAATTATGGAGACCATTATGCTAACACGTGAAAATGAAAGGGACAAGGTTTCATATCTGTCGAGTAAAAATAATTTATTAACGATAATAGATTATCGCTCTCAGGTGAGGAGTGGTGCACACGTCAGATCAATCGTATTGAATACGAATAAGTTAGGGAAGTTAGGGAATATATCTTTTAATAAATTTCCAATGGAAAACCTTGGAAAAGGGTAAATCACGAAAATGTATTGGCGTTGTTCCACGCAACGGTTTGACTTCGTCCAGTTTTAGTATCGCTTAATTTTCCGATAAATTGCACACTGTTGGATGTATTGTTTGCTGAAGACAGTGCTGCCGCAGGAGCTGACACGGAAGACGAAGAGAGCAGAACAGTTGAATTTCCTGCGCCGCTTGGAACTTGTTCAAAATTGAGGCGCAGAAGGTTGCGTTGACTAATAGTCTCGTTCAGCTTCGCTTTGGACGCGGAGGCTGAGTTCGTCGAAGTCGAGTTAGGGACCATTTCTCCGGTGGTGTCCACATCTGTGCTTCCACCGAGATTTATACTTACAGTGCTATTGTCCATTGCGACTGATGCAACAGTTGCCTCTTGACTTTGTTGATGATTACTGTTTACAAGAATTCCCTGTTGATGAGTCGTTCCCACAGTAGATGATCTAATAATAGTTATAAGCTTTCCTGCAGTTTGTAAATTATTCGACGTGACAGGTGTTCCATTAACGTTTGTTAGTGTCCTTGCCAACTGAAGAGTGGGGATTGTAGCAGTGCTTGATGAGTATGCTACTTCTCCCGTCGACAGAGACGATACTTGACTGGGCACTTTGGATACGCTCGATTGAGGAGGCGCCGATCCCAATTGACGTGAAACCTGTGCCTGGACATTTCCTTGGAGACTTGAAAGGCCTGGGGAGATGTTGAGGTTGGGACTGTTTGGGGTTAAAGTTACATTCCGGGATATTAGCTGATTTTGTTGAGTCGGTACAGCTACTCTTGACGGATGAAGTGTTTGATGCGTATATTGAGTTGCTTGGGAGATGGCTGGTTGCTGCTGTTGTTGAGGATGATGATGGTGCAAAATTAAGTGGTGTTGTTGTTGTTGATTTGAGGTGACTGACGAAGGGATGGTTGGGTTCGGACTGGGTTGACTTGTTATCGGGCGCTGAAGAAGTTGCGTCAGATGGGACTGCTGAGGTTGCGATTGTCCTTGTGAAGACCCTTGTTGTGGAGTTTGTTGCAACTGTGGTGGTTGCTGGTAAACTTTTTGGCTTAGATGATGTGGAGGTGTCGGAGGTGTTAGTGGCGGGGAGGAAGCGTAAAGGGAAGTGACGTACGGATTGGATGCTTGTTGCTGTGGTGACGGTGGGGGTAACAGAGGCTGCTGTGGGCGTGACTGTGGTGACTGCTGTTGCTGGGTGAGTGATGCTAGGAGTTGTTGCAAAGGCACATGTTGCTGCTGCTGTTGAGCTACAGTCGTCTGTCGCTGAGGCTGGAGTAGATGGTGCGGATGGGGAAAGGAGTTTGGACGGATTTCCACATTCGGAGGAGGAGCCCCCATCAGCTCCTCCAACTGCCTGTCCGCTGTCCCGCCTGCTCCCACCAGCGCTCCCAAAAGGGGCGACTGGGGACATCCCTGGGGTGTCCTCACCGGATGTTCCTCCTGACTTGACAACATTTCGGCTAGAACACTGTATCCCAAACTAAAATTAGTTTTTGATTTTCATGATTTCAAATGTTTTGCAGTTAGATAATACATACTATATTTCTACTATATGTATGTGTGCAGTAACATTTTTCGAACACACTCAAATGTTATTTCAAAATTACCGCAAATTGTGCATTAACAAACCTTTGCCTAAAGAAACGATCAATGATTGTAAGCTCATTCTCATTTCGATGTGCCTTGTTTCTTTCAAAATCTCAAATAAAACTTAAAACTTACACCAAAATAAAATATTGTCACTCGCTTGGCAACAGTTAAAATGGTAAATATGCAATAAACACACGTTTTAATGCCTCCTCTTGGATGCCGTATTGTTGGGTTCTGAAGGAGAATTTGGTGCAGAAATCCGAGCAGGGAGCAAGTGCCATACGACAGATTCTGTCCGACTTTGAAGCTTGATCATTCTATTTGAGCCAGGGAATAGGAATGGTCAGATTAGAGGTGTACAGATGGATGGAGATCATATCAGGTAAAGTATCAGGATTGGAACATCATTGTGATTTGACAAGCAACAGGGTTGGAAAGGAACACAGACACGTCACAAATCGCAGCAAACACAGAAAAACATAAATAACAAAATACAAGAAAACAACATAAATTCTTTAGCTACTATAACGATCTGTGCAACAAAGACTAGGTTGGAAAATCACATCTCTAATGCATAACGGCTACATAATGCGTGAAACATTAGAAACTGGTACGAAATATACGTAGGTTTGGCGACAGAATTACAAACAAAGTTTTTGCAAAAAATGCGGGGTAACAGGAATACGGAAAGGATACAGGATGATTAGAAGGATAGTGTTGAATAAAATTTGACATAATGCATTTTCTATGTCATTTTTCACTGATACAAAGAAAGTGAAAGTTTGCACAAACAAAAATAAATAAATCCTGTTTCAAAAGCCAAGACTGAGGTTACTAGGCCTGCTTAAACTATTGGCCGTTGGTTAGTTAAATAAAACACAACGGCTTGACACAATGCCGTGATAGAAAAAAAACTTGACCATAATTGCCTATGATCTATTGCCTTGCTCCGTTCAGTGAACTTAGTTTGAATATATCATTCACTTGGGTACTATGCCTTAAAACCGGTCATTCCACATAAAAACTCACAAAGTACAACATAGAAATGCACAATTACGAAGTAATTTGGAAATATCTCGTGATGAGTAGCAATAAATTGAATATAAATTACTTTAAAATTATATTAAGCCCTGAACTAATATTATATGTAAGAATTAAACTAGCATGCCCGGAAAAATTTGTTGTTAGTGAGCCTTCTAGAAAAGATGAGCTGTAATTGACTAACTAAACGACTACTCTGAATTAAGATGACACAGCGCGGACATGAAATTTTCACATATAAATAATAAAACCAATGTTTTGGAATAATTACTTAGTGCTTGATACTGATAAGAGTAAAGAATCACAAAAGTGAAGATATTTGAAGAAGCAGAATAAGAAATGAACAATTTATGAGAAGCAAACATTGACATGACACAACACAAACCTGTTTCCAGGTGACATAGGTTGAGATGACATGGAGGGTGGTTTAGCCATTAACGTAGCTTTATTGGTGACAGCACCAGTAGCAGCAGTACTTATACCGCTGGAAGAACTTCCACTACCGCTTACTAGCATAACGGTAGGTAAGGAAGTAGAGCTACTGATGTTGTTACCACTCAGGATGGAGGACGATGGCACACTTATTGTACTTGTTGAACTCGACGATGGGACTGGGGCGTTGGAATTCGTCGTCGAATTGTTTACATTAGACATCATTCCTACTTTGGACCTTACTTTGTAAGCATATTGTCGTCGTAAATGTAAGCATTGCTCTTCCATGCGCTGTCCGTACTCAACCAATTTCGTCCGATTAAATTCTTCCATACCACGGACACCACCAAACCCAGTCTCTATAAGCACTCTTTCCATGGCATCCTATAAGCAGAATAATTAATCCGGTTAGCACTGTCGCATCATTTCTTAATTTATTTTACACAATTGCACGAGCTTACGGGAAAACCGTGGTCAACACTATGCATTTCCATTTCGGAAACATCTTTCAGTCTTTGAGCCGTTTTGACAAGAAAATTGGCAGTGGCATCTGCTAAAACTTCTAATGGACGTAACTTCGTATCTAAATTTGTTTAAGTCGTTTAGTTAAATATTAAACATGGAATTTTTAGATAGAATTAGGTGAGTAGGAACCCTTACTTGTAAATCCAACAATAGCTAGGTTAATGAGTAGTTTTTGCGAAATGACATGTTTTACTTGGCGTCCATTGAGCAGTACGCCATCTAATTGACTTGATCCTTCATCCTCTAGCTTTTCAGGAAGTGGTCCCACCTTTTGCACGGTTCCATCTGTTTCAAAAGTTTCTAGTCGGTCTTGCAATTCCCTTTTATGACGTAGTAGGTCGAGAGTGTGTAACATCGACGGACTTTCTTTCAAGACAACCTTTTGAGAACTACATCAGAATTGAATAGATATAATTAGTTGTGAATACAACTTCATAAAGTTATATAGCTCTAAGAACGTATTTGCTTACTCGATCAACAGCGGCGGTGGCAATTTAACAACAGTCTGAGTATATTGTTTTCCCATGTAATTGAATTGACGCGAAGTTGGCAGAAGACACGCAGATGAGGCATTCTTAGTCCTCCTTTTAGTTCTCTCTTCTTTCATTTTCTGCATACGCTTTTGCAGTACCCTCGAATCTATCTTTGCTTGACCTCTTAATCGGAGCACCGCACGTTTAAGATACACCGCGGCGATAACCCTCAACTTATTTTCCGAAATACTTGAGCCTACAGTGTAAGAAGAACGATATTTCACTTTCACTATTCGTTTAGGTGTACAATGCTTAGGGAGTCGAACTGATTCTGATTTGCTTTGAGTACTGGTAGTTGGACAACCAGAATATTTTTTCCTCCTCTTCTTCCAGGTGGAAATCTTAGTAAGATCAGTTGAAGTAATGGGCTTTGAGCAAGTTGGAAAATGATTAACTGTCACAGGTTTAAATTTGGGTTTTGAACTGGTAAGGTTCTTTAAAATAGCTGCAGTGGGGCCTTTACTCGGACTGATTAATCGCAATTTACGTAACAGTTTAATTGGGTCATATAATTTCAAAAATAAGTTTTCAGTTGGAAGTGCAGACTGAGAAGGTACTGAAACGGAGTTCTGGTTGCCTTGTTTTCCTTCGGCCCCACGTGATCTACCGTTGTTGCTCTTGTCACATTTTCTAGCAGAGTGAATTTTCCTTAACAAATTTGGAGTGTGACAGAAACCATCAGACCTTTGTTCAATTTTAGTCCTTTTTGATAGTATTTTAGTAAGATGAGCTCTAAATTCTTCTGGAGACTTATGTTTTCCTCGAGGTTTTATCACAGATTCGGAACTTGGATTCGAATACGTCACTTCCCACAAACGATGATTAACCTTGAAACCTTTTGGAACCAAAGTTTCACCATGTTTCGCAGAATTCAATTGATTTGAGCTAGGGGTATTATTAAACACATTTGAATCACATCCATAATTGGAACTATTCGCTGTCATCCCTTGCATCATTCCAGGTTGGGAACTGCTCCCTAACGCAATTCTATCTAGAGTATCCTTACTCTTGATTACTACCGGAAGGAGCTTTGGCTGGTTCTTTTTCGATACTTGGGGCGTTGGTGGCAAAGGTGGAGGCGCGATTTGTGTTGCAAGTACATCGAAACTATTTGTTCCTTGAAAGAGCACGTTGTTATCAATCGACCAGTTGATATTTCCTCCAATACTATTTGCATTGACACTATTTGACGTTGCATAAAACTTCAGTCCACCAAATGCATTGTTCTGTGCAAAGTCTGCGTTTGACACAATCCCAGAATGATGAGGCTGGTGAGTGAGTAGTCCAACAGTTGTCCCTGGTACTTGGGATCCTCCAAGTTGTTGTGTAGCTATCGTTACCGGCTGGCCAATTCCAAGATTGCGCTGTTGATAGAGACTACCATGGAAATTATTTGTTGTTGTGGTTGTGCTATTACTTGTACTAATTATTCCTAGTGATCCCTTCGGCAATTCGTTTCCTGAAGATACAGATGCGCCATTTTTGACAGCTCTTATCATCATAAACTCCTGAGAAAACACAAAAAAAAATAAAATAGTCATTACTCCAAACCCAACAGATCCCGACTCCACGTGGAAAAACAAAATATATAAGACATTCTAACAATACAGTGCATTTTAAATTTACAACATTTAAAGAATATGATAAACGGGACTATAATTAAACACATACCATCTTGATAACGATACTTAATTGGTACAAAAACAGGAAATTAAGTTATACTTCTTTTACACACACAGACACACATAGACACACAGAATTTCTTGCACCGCCAGCTGACTAAAAGAAATTGGTATCACGTCTACTCACTAAGGTTTACACATGTTTAATTTATGTTTAACAAATATCATTTACCGACATCAAAATTATCTACTTAAAATAAAAAAGGATAAAATTAACTCTACAACTATCATGATCCTATTTTTTTAAAGAACTTAAACAAGCGATTCCAACTCGTTTTATTGAACGATGAACCACTGTTTACAGATTTTCAGCAAAATCATTTGTAGGCCGTCCAACGATAATACCTACTTGGAAAACATTGTAGAAGCAGTGCCTCTTTTACACTGGATAACACTTAATCTTCACCATAATTTAGTCTTTTTAGCTCTTTTCCTATATTTCGTCGACAGTCCACTGATGACCAACAGCCCATGCATACTCACTCATAAACACTATCTATGTATTCTTCAATTCCCAAACAAAACAAGAGGGTTTTTCGTCAATTTTAGAAAAGGTTGGATCATCGTCACATTTTCTACTCGATTAAAACATGGACTGACTACCATCATCAGTTCATCGTGTCTGAGTGTTTTGTTTGTTCTATACATGTCCATGTAGCAAGAATCAACACGAAAACTAGCAACAGCATTACCGGTTAAATGGGAGAGGATAGGGGTGTATAGTGCTGTGTAGTCTACAACTCAATCTTCGCAGCTCTCTTTTGTGTTTTGGTTCAAACACAGCTCTGTTTTCCTTCTTCAAGCCAATTTCCTCCAACTTCTAATGGCTACATTGGAAAGAGTACAAATACAATGAGAGAAAATCCTCACCGTTCCTTACGACATACGAGGTTCTAAAGATGTTTTTTTGTTCTATTTTCACTGCAGCGGTTTGATCTCTGGGCCAAAAAAATAAGATTCAGTGAAAGTTAAAAAAGGAAGTTTAGTGGATAGCTGTAATCAGTCCGAAAATAACATTCTCAAAATGTCTTCGGTTGAATTGGATGATGAGACGAAGAAAATTTTGGCGTCTTTATCGGGCGTTTTGGAAGTGACTGCAGCTCCAAAGTTGGAACAGCGTGATCCACTGGCTATACCATTTTACAAGGTTAATTTATTTTTGATATCGTAATTTTAAGTCTTTTAAAATGCTATTTGTAATGTGTTTTATTTTTCTCTTCGTAATTGACAACTTTGTGCACGGATATGCAGTTTGAAGGTACAGATACGCAAAAAGTAATGCCAACTATTGGAACTGCCGGGAATTTGTCAGTTAAATTTTATACTGTGAAGGCGATCCAGCGATTCCCGATGGAAACTGGTCAAAAGGAGCTCGGCTTTGGAAAGGAAAGTCCCCTAGTGATTAGAAGCCATGAAGAAGTTGGACAAAAAGTGCGGAGTAGGAAGTAAGTCATTTCTTTGTCTTCGTTAGCTTAAAGAATCAAATGCTTACTTCGTTTGTTCTAACTATTAATAAAATCAAAAATATTGAATCAGAGATTTTTAAAATTAGATTTGTTTTTATAAACAGATCAAAACTGAGACAATTTACGTCACCTGCCGAGGACAAGCTGGAGCACCTCCGGACTTCAGTCGGTCCTACCACAAGTATTTTCGACATCGCCTCGAACGCTTCAACGAAAACAAAGCCAAAGAATATTCGCAATGATGGGCCCACCCGATTTATTTCTTGCTCTGAATGTGACGGAACTTTTAAGACCAGACAAGGGTTACGAATTCATTTTGAATCGGTGCATGAAGGTATACGTAACCTGTGTGTATATAAAAATTGTAGAAAGGCTTTTGCATCGATGAGTGGGCTTTGGAAACACCAACTCATTAAAAATCATGGAACAGAGTATAGTATTATTTGTGTTAAGGGACGCCGTCCAAACGGAATATATAGATGTCTGTGAAACGATAACACCTTTTTAGTTCTACGATTAGAAAAAATCAACGTGTGCGCGGTGCTTAGTCCCGTTTAGATGGAACTATGCTCACAATTAGTATCCTAGCAATTAAAGTGGTACTGACTTTAGGCCTGTTATTGGATTGAAAATATATTTTTACTCGAATATTTCTAGACAGTTAAGAACTGTGTTGATGTTTGGATATAAAAAGCAGATTGTTTCTATCTGATTATTTGTAAACATCCCATTGATATGGAATAAAAAAACAAATACTAAATACTAAAATTTTACTTTTTTTTACAATGTGTTTGCTAAGAAAACGGAGTTGATTGGAATTAGTTATTGTACTCATTCAGTGGGTAGTTGTGTAACATTATCATTAGGTTTTCCAACGAAGTAATTAATATTGAGGAACGGAGAAAGCATTATTTGAAATTGTTTCTTCGCGTAACTTGCAGTTAATTTCATTCCTAAATCAATTATTTATTTGCATAGATACTTACTTACAACTACAAGTAGGTACATACTTTATATGTGATTATTATATTAGGCTCCGAATAAACTGACTTGGGCATTGTCAAACTCATGCGTATGGTTTAAATTATTACTTTCATTAATCACATCTATCTAAAATAATTTATTTGAGAAGCCCTGTCCCGACGTAGTCGTTTTATCATCATCAAAGGTCAAGTTTACTTTTGTTTTGAGCTTATGACCCGAAGTTTGAGCGTAACTTTCTACGGCTCTTCTTATGTGATTTTCAAGACAGCAGAAGGATTATATTCAAATTAATCGAAATATTTTTATCGTCCACGTTATTACCGTTTTTTTATCGAAACAAAGTGCATGGTGTACTGTGGAGGTAGTATTGGCAATCGGCGATCGGCACTGATGGCTGAATGGTTCATAATTGGATGAAGCTGTTGTTTTTGAAAATGAGGGAATACTGATACAATTTCCTAAATATTTCCAGCGTACATGAGTGTTTTCATTCTATAGATGACTTACCAAAAACTGTGATAACTATACTGATTTCTCAAGTACTCCTAATGAAAACATGTATTTAAGGACCATGCAGAGAACCAAATCGAGCGAATGAATGAACCAAATCGAGCGAATGAATGAACCAAATCGAGCGAATGAATGAACCAAATCGAGCGAATGAATGAACCAAATCGAAAGACTATAATACCATCCAGGTAAGGAGCGTGTTGAGTTGACCTATCGACAATCAGAGAGGCTGGAGAAATCAGTTGAGCTTCATAGCGATACTTACAACGTATCAGAACCAGAACAAAGCGTAAGTTTTCAAATTTGCTAAACTACGAAAATATGTCAATTAGTAATTTTGTCTTTATTCCTAATCTAAGAATGTAAAGACATTTAGATATTGTAACGCATTCATCGGAAGTGACGAATTATAAGTCAGCTTTGTAAGTAGAGGGCGATTTTCAATCGTCGATACAATTATTTCGATAATTTTATTTCTGCGATAAAAGGATTAGAGAAGACGATAATAATTATTTCGATAACTATATAGATGTCTGCGTAAGGGTTTCAATAATGTAGCTGCATAAATCCAAGGCATTTCACCTGAGTCCATCCAAGATTTTTACTTTCTATTCAGTTTTGCGCTACGTCTTTATAGTTTCAAAACCTTTTATTAGTTTTATTCAATGATGTGACCCAACTATTAAGGACAACGAATATTGCTAAGGGATTTAAATATTAAAGGATACATGAAAGCATGGTGAACAGTTAACGATCTTGGTGAGTTGGTGACAGCTAGCAGGTCAGCAAATCTTTTTTTTTTCTTCTTCTTCTTCGTCTGTTGTGAGTACGTAATAATTTTCCCTTCCAAAAGTGCCCAAATCAGTGGAATGATAAGCCAATCCTTAATTAATTAAGAAATATGGATTAGTCAGCTGGTTAAATGATTTATTGTATCATATCTATATCTATAAGATATTTTTATAATGGTAGGTTTTTGTGAACGTAGGTATAGGTAATAAATGTAAGTTAAGTATTATCGATAGTGAACAGAGATATAACGACGGTTTGATGAAGGACAGTGTTCCTACGCCTGTGTAAGTTTATACTTTAGCTATAAAAACGATAACTCAAGGCTAATGATCAGCTTGAGTGACTACAATTTAGCGCGTTTTGGCTTTATCAGTTAAGATTTCATATGAAGGAGGCGAAGAAAAAAAAAGATACCAGTCAAGCCATTTATATTTTTTTCTGATAAGGTTCTTATCAATTTTTATTCCTGTGTGGAATTCTTTCATCTGCAACATCCGTTGTCTGTTTTTTTAAAGTTATCCTGATTGAAATGTGTGCACTCCTCATTTTCATGTTCTACTAAAATCCAGTTTAACTTACTCATCAAATTTGAAAACTGATATTATGGTCCATTACTGTATGAGTCCTATTTACCAAGAAAGATATATTTATTTAGCTAATGCAGAACACGCTTTCCGCTGTATGGTGAGCGAATAGAGATTTCACAGGCATTTTTTTCATTCTGTTGTAGACTCACTGTTCGTTAGTCATGACTCATGACATGCCGAAACCAATTAATGAGAAATATTGGAATATTAAATATTGCATTGGTTTGCCATAGTTTATGTGGTAAAGTTTGTGTTTACTGAATAGTAATTGTTCAAAACCTGACTCTCCGACCCATGTACTATAGTAAGTGTAGACGTAGACTCAATCCTAAATTTATTTGATTTTCATGTGTAGTTTTGGAGTGGTGAGCTTTAATTGTGCGTTATTGAGACCGTATTCCATTAAACAACTCGTTGAACTCTAAAGCTACAATACGGCTTAAAACACAGTAACTGAGACGTTGCTGTCTTCAATTCTGGGGTAAGTCAAGATATTTTATTAGTAATTGTTAATGTTGAAGCTTTATCGTTATCATTACTTATCAACTGGTTAAAAATGAAAAATTGACTGGAATTCAGAATATAATATAAACTAGACTATCCCACACTCATAATCCTGCAGGCTAGCCGTCATTGTCTTTGTATCTATTGTTGAATTAAGTAGCCATGTCACCGCGGCTATGTACTAACACGACACCGAGCAGACTCGTAACGAGACCCGCTGGCACGCTAGGGTGAAATCGGCTACGCATGCGGTGCCCTGGCTACTTAATCGCACAATACTTGTGAGAAACCAAACTTTCTCACTATCCCCGAAGTTGCACGTCATAAGATAGATTCCAAGAAGCATATGCCAAAAACCCATACATTTCCGCACACCGTTCTGCTAAAGCAGTTTAGAGAATTTCCTCACATGTCATGCAATATCTATGACGGAACAGTTTTCACGTCATAATTGTGTCCATAATTTCATGAAATATTGCAATGTAAACATCCTCCTAAACATTTAACTTTTATATGTATATCTATTATGCAACATTTTCCTTCTTGCTGCGCTGCAGGTGCAAGCGTTTCAGGTGTTTTACTATGTTTTATTCTCTCTCTTCCCTCTGTGTCCTTCATCACGAACCTCACCAAACATTCCCAAATCTGGAAGCCAAGGAAAAAACACGCAGATCCTAATGAAGAATAGATATCGTACTGAGGACTCCTAAAAACATAATCGTAGAGCACACCATAATAAAAGAATCCTCTCCTCTAAAAAAAACTCTTCTGTTTTTATTGAAGAGTGCGAAATTTAGTCGGCATGGAAGCTATCCATGAATATATTTTTTGCCTTTCTCCGCATAGTTTTCTTCTGTATAGAGTCGTCTGTATATAAAGTTTCGTTATCAATTCATTGGCCCACGGTCGGACTAGATCTTTGCCTTTTTTCCTAACAAAAAAAAATCCTGGAAGAAGTTGTAAATATTTTGAAAAGCAGTTAGCACATCACCAGCATAAAAATCAACAATCATCGTGTACAGGCGAGATAGTGATGGAAGAAGAAAGGAAAAAAAATGTGAGGAAGGCATAATGGGGCTATGTTTTAGTTGGAAGTGTTATTGTTAATTGAGCTTGTGCTGTAGGAGGCACAGATATTTCCAAAGAGTTAGCGAGAGAAGTGCTAAAAAGAGTATAAGCATTATCTTTTATTGCGTGCAGATTTTTGTTATTCAGTAAGTTGATTGGAAAAAAAGAGTTTTGTGTGTGTGGCAGAGAAGACGACGAGCGAGCATGCAAGATAGGGTTGAAAGAACAAGGTTGTCTGTCCTATCAACTGACCGCTTCATAGAAGATTCTACACCAGACGGTGTGTTATTTGTTTTTTTAGTTAGATCGTGAGGTGGAATGGGAGAAATTAATATAAAAACTGGATTTATAATTCTCGTTATTTGTAACTTTAATTTACTTTTTGGGGAGTTGAAGACTGATCAAAGTCAAGGTGAGTAAGTGTATCTTCTGGTATGATGTTGAAGGAAACTTGTTGTTAATTTAGATTGACAGAGTTAGTGAGAGTTTGAAAACAAAATTTAAGGGTTTTTATAATACATCCGGCAGTTCCAATTATGGCAATTATTGTGAAGGGGAAGTAAACATGAAATAGATAGTTAAACAAGCGGATAGTAAAGGGTAAATGTAGTAGATCGACTGTATTTCTGGGATTATGATAATTACAAGTTTAACAGACACAATGGCGTGTTGATGAAGGGTAAAACTTTTACAGTGTAAGTTAACCTTGTCATAATCTGTATTACTGTAATTCTGTGGGTTTGTACTGGCATGTGGTTTTCGGTGACAACGTATAGTAGATATTATTAACTGTTATATCAAAGTTTTAAATGAAGGAACGGAATGGGAGAGTTTAGGAGTGTAAATTTAGTCATCGTCAGTGTAGTGATTCCCATCTTACAGAAGGAAAGCAAGGGATTTTGAAAACAGTATTAATTTAAAATAAAAACGATCATGTGACTCCAGATGATTCACTGCTCCATACAATTATGAATCATCTGGACAGTTTGTGCTCAGATGTTTTCCTAGTATTTAGAAGCAGGTATTCGGTCAAGGATTTTTCTTCGTGATAATCAATAAAAAAACCACAATACGTTCCACGGTTTGTTGTGACAGTTGATAACTTTGTGGTCAGTCTGTTTAGTTTATGGTGGTGATCAACATAAGTTCTCCTTATCAGAGAATGTGATCAGAACAATTCGGATGAATGTCGAGTAATTCGTAAATCAATGTTATAAAAGTAGTGAAAGAATGGTATGTGGAACTCGTTTGTTCATGAACAAAATGTCATTTTATGGAATGCAGGTTGATTCCATCTTAGTCAGTTATGTACCGGATGTTTAAATGAATGTTTCCTAACTGTTTGATTTTTTATGTGTATTTTCAGAAGAAATGCGAAACTGATTTTGACTTTTACGATTGTAACCATTTGCTCATCGGCCAGCTCACAATGAATGGAAACGTCACTGGAAATGACTTATCAGTGGAAGAATAAGACCGCCATTGAAATGTCGTCAAAGAAAATTAAATTGTTGATGTACTATATGATAAATGACCAGAAGTGTCCTAATGATACAACGTGAAAGAATTTTTGGAGATCAAGATTACATTGTGATTATAAACATGTGGTTGTGACTGTGTGTTTCAACTTCGTGATTGTGCTGTTCAACCGGCTAACAAGGAAACTATGAAAAACATACTAGTCAACTGAGAATCTCCGCGTCAAAAACTAAAAGTCTACATTCCAGCTCATATTAGTAAGCCTGCCAGTAAATTACAGGCATTTTGAGCAAAGTACACTACGTCATTCTTTGAAGGCAACTATGACTACACCAGCAACATCTACTGAACCCCTTTCAATATCGACTGGACCTGCAAATGGAGGTAGTGGAGAAAGGCAAGCTCGACTCACTCCAAAATCGAGCTTCTCATATTCCCACTCGCCTCAGGATTCTTCCACTCCTGTTGGAAGTGGGGGGCTCGTGGCACAGTTTCAACATCGAAACTCGTCTAATACAATCCTATCGGGCAACCTTAGCGGAGCGGTGAGCCCAATGGCAGGTTCTACAAATCCTGTGGTAGTTACTCCCAGTGGTGGTCCTACAAATTCGTCATTTTCAACACCAGCTGGAGGAGGCACGTCTAATATGGGTGCTGTTGGAGGAATCGGCATGACAACTCCTACCTCATCTAAAGTAGCAGGTAAGAAATGTTCGATTTTCGGGACATTTTCATGGTCATTGTGAAGGCGACCTACAATATAACATTGCCCCCTACTTTGTTTACTTGTTGCCTTTCTATCATGACACGGGACGAAAGACCCCATTGCTTCAGACTTAAGTCTACTTTTTAACACAGTGGTCGTATGGAGCCTCCAGCAGAATCGTAGTTTTCATAAATATTTAATTCAATGCTATAGCTATAAAATTTTCTATGAATAATCTATTAATTGGATTTTTATGATAAAGGCCTCTATTACAGCTAAAGTTAAAGATTTTCTCGTCACACAAAGTTGTATACTCCATACTTGTTGAAATAACAACTAACAGTAGCGCACGGGTTTTTATAACCTATTGCTTACATACTTTCTACTTTCTCCACAAATTCCTCAATCATTTAATTTTAAGACACACCTTGCATTTGTCGTATGAAACTATCCTCTTCTCTCTGTCCTGACTAACTTCCAGTCTAGAACTGCTTCGATTTTCACAACCACTTTGGACATTTTATCCAGTGACTATTATGACTTTGACTTTTGCAGTATCCTCGCCTTTTACTCAATTTCATTTATTGCCACACATTCTTTCAATTTGCGAGCTACTGCTACCAATGTGTATAGATTATCATTATATGTTCCTGTGTTTCATATTTGCGTTAGTGTCGAGTCGGTCTGGAAATCAATACAGTTTTTATTACTATAATACAGTCAGTAAAGTAGCAGGAATTGTAGACAAGCTCCTATTTTCTCCCACAGTTCTGCTCTTAAGTTTGTTTCTGCTGAAAATCAGTTAGTTCAGTTGAAATTCACAGGGTTTCAGTAGTAGTTGTTGTCGCTGAATGTGAATATGTGTGTGCTATGTTGTCACTTTTCACAAGGAAAAGATTTAAATTGAATACATAGAATGTCATGAACGATTAAGAAGCCCTCTTGTCAGCAAGTTTAAATCATACCTACCGTATTTCTTCCGGAAGAGAACCATTTCTGTACTAGCTTCTCTCTATGATGAAATTGCCAGTTTGTAACTGCTGTTGTTCGCCAACAGGTATATCTTAAATGATGATAAAAGTTGTAATTGTAATCTGGCTCTTTTGAGGTAATTTTTGTTGATCAAGGTGAGATAGTCTGCGGGCAGGCGAGCGAGACCTTCACGTTGTAGCTAAAATCAGTCAGAAGTTTCTCTCATATATTTTCTTCTTGTGTTTTTCTGTGATATTTTATTTCAGAGCTGAAGCGCAAACCTAGCTTGCATGTTGTCCTTCCCAAATTTGGAACACAATCTCATCATGGCGGATCGTCTGACTCCCTCAACAGGAGTCCTCACTCCCCTGGTACAAACAAATTAACGCCAGAATATGATTCTTTGGCCATTTTCTTATTTTTCTCTCCTCTATCTCAATGGACACGCCATTTGTGCTATTTGCTATTTTCTTATTTCATGCTAATTTTCACTTTTGTGTCTCTTTCTTTCTGCCAATATTTTCGAACCCGCAAGTATCGCCTCGAAATAAAACTCTCCAAGGTTAATTACACCTGTTGCAATTTGTCAACCCATTTCCAACTAAATAACAACTATTAATTTTTAATATTCATGCAAACTGATTTGTTACACCATCCCATGAATATCACTTTCAATTCAAATCGTTTTCACTATTTCAATCCAATCATACTCAAGCGGTCATAGATAATATGTTTAAAAACCTTGATGAATTATCCAGTTCGTATATCGTAATTGTTGTTGTATATCGTAAAAAATATTGATAATCTGAATTGAATTAATGCCTGGAAACCATCTTTGTTACTTTACAGGATCTGTTCTTGGAGAAGAAGCACCTCTTGAAGATAAGGTACGTATGCAGTCCAAAATCAATTTCACATTTTAGTGCACTTCTAACTGAATTACTTAATTGTGAGTTTGCTGGCATGGTATTTTCACAAATCCCGTGTTTAGCTTTAAAATGGAAAGTCGCGATCGGTATGCATTCTTAGTGTACCCCATTTGTAGTTGTGACCCATTGTGAGATGCATCAGACTATGCACTATGCAAAGCCAATTGCCAACTTCATGAAATCAAGTAATCCGTCAAACGGGATACAAACCTAAATGGATTAAATGGGATTCCAACTCATAATAGTACATGCTATTACTGCGGATATCCATTCCGTTTTTCTGCGTCCAACCCTGATTTGACAAAGGTCAATTTTTAAGTCCTTTTTTGACACTCTACGTACGGAGTGAAGTAGGTTTCAAAATATGAACCACAGTATCAAATAAATGCAATGTTCTGTTTGCACAGTGAAAGCATAGAAAGTTGTTACGAACGTTACCGTCATTCTTCGCTGGCCAGTAGCAGGGCATATCATGTTAGAAATGATAGAATCGGGCATATATATATTTCGTAAACATAATACACGCACACTGATTGTAGAAATTGCGTGAATATTTCGGAATGGAGGTCTTGTAATAGCATTTCTGACGTTGACATGATCCTTGATCATGATATTCGCAGGAATCTGCAACATGACATTGGTATTGATTTATGGAATTTTGTAACAACGTTCGTTATATCCGTGGCGATGAATGCCGGCAACGAGTATATGCAGCCCATATCTGCAATTGATATCTACCTTCATAGTTATCGTTTGCGAATTACATTCTTGCAATACTGAAGATTTGTGCTGAGCAAAACGAGAAACGATACGAAGAGACTTCAGTAACATTTGTTTTCAGTGCAGTGCAAAAGAATTTAGTAGAATTTGAGCTTAAAAACGAGGCTGGATGATTTTAGTGTTTTGAATGTAGACTTCAGTATGTATTGATTTAACTACTGAGGTCTCATTCAGAAAAGGTTGCAAGCATAGTTACTTTAACTAAAATCGCTAATTTGAACAAAATGATTGTTACTCAGGAGTTATCATACAAGGTGCAGCGTAAAAACTATCGACGAGAGAAACAACGCGTTGCACAGGAGCTGACTTTGGCGCTTAAGGATCCTTCAGTAATAATTCTCACCGGATGTCTTAAGGTGCGAGGAAAACTCAAAGGCTGGACCAAGCTTGTTGCCGTCCTCAAGCCTGGACTTCTCCTGTTATATAAAGGAAAGGTCAAGGTAGGCACAGACAGTTTGTGTATATGCGTTTTTACTATAGAAGTGTGGCTAATATTATTCGTTTGCTGGTATCATTTATAGAGCAGCCACTGGGTTGCAACCGTCCTGTTGCACTGTTGCAAAGTCATCGAGAGGCCCTCAAAGAAAGATGGCTTCTGTTTTAAGGTGTTTCATCCATTGGAGCAGTCAATATGGTCGACCAAAGGGCCGAATGGGGAAACAATTGGCGCAGTTGTACAACCGCTCCCTGCTTCATACTTAATATGTCGGGCTGCATCTGCAGACGAAGGCAAGTGTTGGATGGATGGACTTGAACTAGCACTAACGTGAGTACTGATTGAATCTTTTAAACATAATCAAGCAAAAATCCTTTGTGTAGGGTAAATAGGCTTTGCCGTAGAAACGATTTTTTAACTCATAAAAATGTATCGGTTTTGTTGCGGCCATCACGACAATAAATTATCGATTTCTACTGTTGTGTCGTTTAGGTGTTTCTATGCTGTATGTTTTTGTTTAATTTGTTGGCTTCGTTTTTTCACATTTGCACGTGGTATTCTGAGAGAATAACGCGGTCGGTCTTAGGCTAAGAAACCGTTCTTTATCGATTTATGTTTCACACACTGACATGTAACCTAAGACACAATTCAATCGCTGATGTAAATACTGAACATATTTAAAACATCGTACACCATTAGGGGAAACCAAGATCTGAAAAATGTAGCGAATAACGTAACTCAATTTAAGAAGTAGAAGTGTTTTAAAATTTGAAAGTATCGAATTAAGGTTTAGCAAACTTTGCCATTTTACTTACAAATGTTTCCCGCTAATGATACCTTATGTTTTCAGTACTATTTAATCGTATTTTTTAGCTTTATGACGCATTTGTTGCAAAAGTGGAGATGTAGCAGTGGAAGGTAACGCGGTAGAAATATTTGATGAGTTGTGCCAACCTAGTTCGATTGTGGGTAAGTGCTTGCACGCAGTATGGAATATACCAAGGGCACTTCGAATTCCAATTACAAACAAAGAAAGTGGTTATGGTTTCGTGATAGTTTGAAGTGAAGATGATGATCATAATGATGACACGAACACTTTCTTCTCTCGCGTAATGGAACTTAAACTGGAATAATAAATTAGCGTAGCATTTTTCCCGTACACTACGTGTTTAAGCCAACAAAATACAAAGGTGTCGCCTATGGCCTAGATACGAAGAGTGGTATTTGTACCTTCTTCTATCATACTTTTGTAGTAGGCCATGATAATAACGAACTCTGACTATAAAAGCTCAAAAAATTTGGTCTTATCCGTGTTTGCCAACTCAGTTTTCATCGCCTTGAAAGTTGATGTAACGTTTGTGTTCTTGTAATGTGAAAAAATATTATTTTGTCTGTTTGTCTTTCTAACTGTTATGTTAGCTGTTAGTTTGAATCGTTCAACCTTGCTTTAGAATTACAGGTCTTTGTAAAGGAAGTAGTTGAACTACTCGGCGATTCTTTGATATTTTGCGTTTCATATAGTACTTACTAGAAATGTCTACTATTGTGCAATAGAGTGGTTTCTGGTGTTTCCTGATGAACACTACTTGTCTTACTTTTAACGTGTACAAAAACTGAAGGGCCTCCTCGATAAGTTTAGTCGTGTTTTAATGGTTCAATTTCTTTCTGATCACACACAGGTGTTCATCCTTGTTGGTACGCTCTCCACGAACCAGTGACATAATGGATAGTGATAAAATTTCAACTGAGATGGAAAACGATATTGGTAAGTAATCTTTCTGCATATCAACTTATAAATGTTAAAAACGTCTTTTTTTCTGGTCAGACTGGGGCACTTCGGATATGGAAGAAGCTAGCGGCCGAATTCGTACTGACTCTGAAAAGTCTGATAGTGACACGTCTCACGTTGATGAAAATCAGCCTCCTGACTTTTCTGAAGAAGATGCGGAGACACCTGAGTTCATGGGTTTGGATACGGGTGTAGGGAGTGTGGCAGAGGCGTTACTTAAAAGTCAAGCTGCAAATGAAGGCTCAGATCTTACTGCTATCGGACAGGGTATGAGGCAGCGAAGGAAAAAATCCGAAGCTAGTGGGTCTTCTACCAGTAACAATGCAGGGATGGGCGAGAAAGAAATTGTTCCAATAGAATCGCACTACGTCCTTCGTCCTGAAACTGACTTTTTCCACATGACTGGAGAGCAAAGTGAATCTCTTGGTGATGAGAATAAGTCGTTATTATGGTTTCTTGTCAAACAAGTGCGACCTGGGATGGACTTGAGTCGAGTAGTGTTGCCAACTTTCATCCTGGAACCAAGATCATTTCTCGAGAAGTTGAGCGACTATTACTATCACGCAGACCTATTGAGCAAGTATGAAGGTTTTTTTAAAAAAGAGCTTTGAAGAAATAGAGCATTATAAATATTATTCTTAATATTGCTAATTTTAATGCTTACCAGTGCTGTTCAAGAAAATGATGCTTACCAGCGTATGACATCTGTATTGCGTTGGTATCTCTCCGGATTCTATAAAAAACCAAAAGGATTGAAGAAACCATACAATCCTATCCTGGGCGAAACTTACCGCTGCAACTGGGAGCATGCTAATGGATCACGTACATTCTACATCGCAGAGCAAGTCAGTCACCACCCTCCTGTCTCCGCGTTTTACGTCTCCAATAAGAAAGACGGATACGTTATCTCTGCTGCTATTCTTGCCAAATCTAAGTTTTATGGGAACTCTACGTCTGCCATACTCGATGGTCAGGCTACCCTCACCATGCTACCTCGAGGGGAAACATATGTGATTACAATGCCATTTGCACACTGCAAAGGGATTCTGATGGGGACGCTCTCTATGGAACTAGGAGGAAATGTAAGCATCATATGCGAAAAAACCGGATACTTTGCTGAGTTAGAATTCAAACTCAAAGGGTTCCTCGGTGGTTCCGGAAGTACAAATATGATAAGTGGGAAAATCAAACTAGGCCGAGAAACTATCGCTCAGATTGAAGGCCATTGGGATAGCAAAATCATGATAAAAAACAAACGGGATGGTGTAAGACTGGATTACTTTATAAAACTATCTTTGGCTTGCTTTCTTTTGCAAAATAATTTAAACATTGTTTTGTCTTGTATTTCGTAGTTGGAAGAAACATTGTGGGAAGTTACAGATCGGGTCCGTTCTCAACGACTGAAACGCTTTACGGTCCCTCTGGAGGAGCAACTGCCTACTGAATCGGAGAAGAAATGGCTCAAGGTCACACAAGCAATCGCTGCTGAGAATCAAGAGGCAGCTACGTTGGAGAAGACGGCACTGGAAGACGAGCAGCGTCGTGCAGTTGCATCGCGAGCTGACTCTGGAACTAGTTGGCTTCCGAAGCATTTTGCTTACGACGGCACTACGTGGAGATATCGCCATGAGGACCTTCGACCTTGGGACGACGGAAATGACTTAAAGGAGTATGAGCACGACTACATTGTGGAGGTTCAGCGACGTCATCAAACACCCATCATGCGCACCTCGTCACTGATCTCCGTTGAAAGCAAAGTAAACACTGTTCCTAGTACTAGTATCCCCACTACTACTAGTGAGAGCTACCAGCACCTGAACTCTTCTTCCTCATACACTAGTCACTCCACTAGTTCCACCACATCATCCAGTAGTAACCATAATAACATATATGGTAAAGTTGATGTTGAGAGTAACGGTGAGACTGCTTCCGCGACTAGCACTACTCAAACTAATGGAATTTCCAATGTCAATGGTGTCGATGACATGCCCCGCGGTGCTTCTGGTAGTGAGTTTGAAGCCCGACCGCGTGATGCGTTAGAGGAGTTATTTGCAGTTTTGAAAGCCTCCCTAGAAAATGATGAAAATGATGTTATTGATGATTCAGGAGAAACCCTCCAACAGGTTTACCCACATTTTTCGTTGATTTTTATATTTTGTACTTGGGGCTTATTTTCCAGTGACAGGTTTTATTTTCTTGCACGTTAACAATTTTAGCCGGTAATGGCGTTAATGTTAATTCTTCTGTTCGTTTCCTTTTCAAATTCTTCTGAATTTCTCATCAACTTTAACAAAAAAGCAACTAATTCTACGTTTTCTTATGTCTCTCTTTCTGTCATAACATCTTCAGCAATACTCTATCATCTTCAACATCAAAGGCATTTCTACTACTGGACTAATTGACTAACTTTAGTATTACGAGAAACTCAAGTTTCTGTGTACACATAATGTAGTAATGCATGCGAAAATGGTCTGGCACAGTTTCTAATACGAGAATCATTATTTTGCAGGTTGACCTTGGTACTTTAACACGTGAATTGCCAGGAACTGACCAAGTTGTTCCAGTATTCCAACAGAGGTGAGTTGGAATGTTCCGGTTAGCGATATTACTCTACCACCGGAGTTGTTAACGTCATTTGTGTTTTTACAGAGAAAGCAACCGTCAACTAATTGATCTACTACGACAGCTCCTAGCCCGCCAAATCCAACAATCGGAACAAATAGAAGAGTTACGTACGACAGTAGCCAGCATTCAAGCTCGTCTCAACGTTAAACCGAAACCACCGAAGGACCCATTTCCAGTTACTAACACGCTTTTAGCAGTCATATTTGCCGTCGCTCTGCAGATTTTGATGATCACTTACTGGTTTGGTGACGGTAAACTAATGCCTGACATAAGGAGAAGTTAAACTACACTGTGTCACCTTAAGGCGTGTCTGCCCGTTGTTATAGTTTATGTGAAAATTCTTGGAAGCGGATTAATAGTGTTTAAGTCAACACTGCTGCGTGCTAAGGAGTTATATCCTGAACCTGATTCAATTTACACTTATGCATGCAGATTTTTTTAGTTAAATAATTCAGCAGAAGTCAAACAGTCTAACAGCCGGATTCACACATTTCATCGTTGCCATTCAAACTACAAATCAAGTAATGTACATTAGATACCAGGGTATCTACGGTTGCGCTCTAAAAAAAATTATTATTGAAGAAATTGTGCCTCAATTTCATTTTTATTTACGTGTTTTATGGTCTTTGTTTTTTTTGCTATTGTGTAGCGTTGATTTTAAAGCTTTGTAGGGGAGCCGGCTATAAATGTTCAGATTATATTTCCTTACTATCATGGCAAACTTTATCCACAATTTTAAGTGATCTGATTCTTGTATTCTGATAAGTTGTTGTAGAAATTGTATTTTATTTAGAGAAAAGTTTTTAAACACATAACATTTGATTTTGTGCTCACTTATAGACTTTAATGCGAAAAACCTAACATTTAGCTTATTCGGATAGTATGAATTTGTCATCACGTTGTATCAGTCCTGTATGAACGTATTTGTAAAAATCTAGATCCACCGTGTAATATTTCAAATCGTCAAAATATGCAATATAAATAGAATGACACCAAGTGGAGCGTCTAATAATGCAGTCGTATACTAATTAACCTGTATGGCCCAGTGTCTCGAGAAGAAGCAACTGTATTACTAATTAAACTTCTGTATTTTGTGCAACCATTCCTCTTGTAATCTCTTTTCGTTGTTTTCGAAATTGTTCAGTCAGTGAGGGCCTTTGAAAACCGTTTGCAAAATGTAAACAGATATAAGTGTATTTGTTGGGAAGTTATTTATTTGAGATAGTGATCTGAGACACCACCACCGCACTGCATAAACTTAATTTCGGTGATAGATATTTTTGAACTTATTTAGAAACGAGTACGATAGTGTCAATGTCAATATGTTAAGGTCACGAGCTACAAAATTCTATGACGATTGGTATGTGAACTATAATACACAATAAGAGAGTATTGGATACTTACTATTCAGATTTTTAAGTCAGGCAACTTCAGTCAAGCATGAAAATTGCCGTACTAAACCAAAGCGACAGTTTTAGTAATGTACGGGGCTTAGTTGATCGAAAGCCTTAGATATGGTGAATGAGAGTTTCTTAAGGAATTAGACTAGGTATGTTTCGTTTCACCTGTGTGTAATGTAGTTGACACATTGATCAATACGTTGGATTTGTTTGATCTTTGACCTTTGTTAATCAGAGATTGAATATAAATAGTAAATAGCTTTTCTGATAGAATTGTTCCTGTCGTGTACATATTACCAAATTATAGCTGTCCATCGATTTATCTCCAAAAATCAGGTTCTCAGTTCCATTAATGTGACAATTAGCAAGAAGCATATTGAGACGTTTTATCACGTTTCGATTAGTTAGATTAGGTCAGCTTTAAAAGCATTGTTCATTGAAAGAATTGATGAAAACACATTTTATCTCGTCTGTAAACCTGTTTGAAACAAGTAGGGAAACATGCATCAGAAAACTTATAGCCGATAAGGGTAAGCGTGGAAACCTCGTAAACGAATCTTTAATTCGTCCAGTGTTCGTAATCTTTATGCCCATGACTGGGTCAGAGAATGAGTTCGTTTAAGCTACGCAAATTATGAACAATACGAAACATAAATGTTTATAACAATCAACCTCGTGTTTACCTTTTCAATCAATAGAAAATAATATTTTATACTGCATGAACAATTTTGTAGACCGATTGAACGGCATCGCATGCACCTACAAGAATGTATGACATCTTGATTATCAAACCGATCCTATATGAATTAAGTAATATCGACTATACTTTGAACCAGAAAACGGCTAGTTGTTATTACGTACTTAGAAAACTTTGTAACGTATTGTAAGCATTCATGCTTAGATGCTCGCCCAAGCCAGTTGTCAGGTCGAGCACCCAGTTCTGTTAGGAGCAACTCAAGTAAGATCATTGTGATTAATTACCAATTGCCATACTACAAATCATTATATCACATTAAAAACGGTTAGGAGCGACCCTATGCTTTAAAGTGTTTTAAAATATTTTACAAAGAAACATACTTTTATGGGATTCCTTAACTATCTGTTAAACTTTTAAGTGTGAAAAACTTATGAAAAGGATCTATTTTCGCCTTTATACTTGTTTTCATTTCTTTCCATGTTATGAAAAGTGCAACTATCTGCGGTTAAGTTTGTGTAATTGCATATTAAACGGTTGAGGAAACGATGGGTAAAGGACAAAGTTAATTTCCTTCATCATTGCTGATGAGTCATTCCACATTGCCTTAAACTTGACAGATTTACCTTTTGATTAATAGATAAGAGTTGCTAGTCCTTAAATCCTACCATTGAGTACTCTCGTGTCGAATCGAAATGTAAACTTTTTTAACATACACTTTTGCAACGCAAACTAAAATGACATTGGTGATTTGTTTGTCCAGCATCACGTTATGACAGGGCTCTTATGCCAGGAAGATTGAATATCAGTCCTACGTAGGATATTTATGTGCATCATTGATGATGGCCGTCACAATTATGTAGGAGGATTTCAGTATCAACTAGTGACCAAAGCAATTTACGAATAAGGGTTAAATTTAAGGAAAATGTTTTACTGCTGTTAATAGCAAACAGTGAGAATCATGTACAAGATAAAGGTGGGGTTTCCTGTCATCGCTCAACTTTTATTTATTTGAAAAAAAATGATCCGTACCAAGCAAGTTCACGAGTCCGTTTGCAGCTTTCATTTTTCTACCGTTCTGCCAATCTTTTGTATATTCCTTGCTATTATTTTATCCGCCTGGTTAAATCAAAAACCAATCAGTATATATAATACAACTAACGAGTTTTATGTAACTGTGTCTGGACGGTTGGGTAAATATTTACTCATGGCGATCCATTAAAGAATGATTGCCATCGAGAATGTGAATAATACATGTTAAGAGCATGTTTTCAGTCGTACAGTGGCTATAATTGTGTGCAATGATAGTAAAAATTTAATTTATTCATTAAGAGTATTTAGTATCTAGTTTGTAGGATAGTATCTTAAAAGAATTGCAGGATTAATGTGTTAAGTGAGCGCTACTGGTGCAAAAACAAGTGCAGTAAAACTTACTTCTGACTTATAAGCTAAATATGCACTAACTTGATACAAGCTTTGCCTAATTGGAAAACTAGTCTGCTGCGTCTGACATGTGAGCCTTCGGGTAACACCTATTATTACTTAACAAATGCTTCAAATCAAACAATATTTTTTGATTATTTATTCCATGAAATCTTAAAAGATGACTTTTGCTTCAAAATCTTTGTGCATTCCTGATTTTACTTTCAACAAACTGTGTCATAACAGAAGTCTAGTTATAAGAATCATATATATATATTTGATGAAATAATCGAGTATCTACATTATCGCACGTTCAATACTTTTACGAATTTCCTTCAATTCGCTCTATCCTGTTTATTTCGTTTCGGCAAGAGAAATCTTTTAAAGTTTGTACTAACGAACTGTAATAATACAAAATATTTCTTCTAGGTATTTTCTTGCCCGCGTCAGAATTCAGCATAACACTATTTTTAACTAACGGATAGAAATACATAGATATGATACCATTGCATGTACGCGGGCGACATTCATCCAGATTTGACTATTTATTTTTTAGCAAATTGGCTCTCTCATTTATATAACGTATGTTTGTTATGGTGCTTGGTATCGCATTTTATGTAGTAATGGCAGTAACGTTCCGCTTTTCAAATATGCGCAGTGATAACAAAAATATTTTACTTAGATCAGCCATTAAAAGTTTATGAACGCGGCCAAGCCAGAAATATTTTTTAACTTGAGTCAAAACAGACAAGTGACGATATTATTAGTTTACTTTGAGTCGTGTTTATAGTTTTGGTATTTATAACGTTGGACGTGCTTTCTGTTCCTGGATAAACCGGAGCAGCGCTGGAGAAACCGAAACTTATTCATTGATATTAAAACAGTAACTACTTACTCCACCAATGTTTTTATTTGTAGAGAAAACATTTGTTTATCTCAAAACTGTTGTAGGGTAAACTATTTGAAAATTTTACGATAAAGTTAAAATATGAAACTATTGAAGGCTACTATACGGAATGAATACTTTCACTTGAAAATAAAACGAAGAATATAAAACTGCTCTTTACTTGTTTGAAGGTCTATTTTTTAATTAGGCATATATTGCATGAAAAGGCCGTGCGGCGATTTTCATAGATCTACATAGATAACTATTTTTTTAAATGGATTCAATAAATAC